>JAHIAM010013428.1:0-12754 GCA_021605205.1 Aegilops longissima
AACAACACTCGACTCAAAATGGAAGAAGCGCTCATCCGGTTCCTCCGTGAAAGGCGGAACATCTTCATGGGCTTCGACATGCGGGTGTTCAGTGGTGAGCATCGCCTATGGTCGACCCAAAATCAAACCAGTTAAAGTATCTTGGCGGTCCGCCGTCGGAAAGAAAGGCCATTGGCGGGAGGTGGCTCGGCTCTTAGGCGAGTTCATCGAGATCTACCACTCAGTGGCTTGCGTTGTCATGGTCCCCAAAAAGGACAAGTCGTTGCATTATCGATTTCAAGCATATCAATGGGCCTGCCGAAAGATCATTCCTCTTCCTGCATCGACCAAATAGTCGACCAAGCCGGGATCCGAAGGTTGTCTTTTTAAGGCGCCTATTCGGGTACCATGATCTCAATGGACCCGATGAGATAAAACAGCATTCATCACTCCATTGGTTCTTTTTATGTTACCATGCCTCGGTCTCAAGAATGCGGGCCACATTCATGAGGATGATTGAATGTTTGCTCACTCTCGGTCGGAATGTGGAAGCATACATGGATGATATAGTGGTCAACTCAAGGAAAATTACCTGTTGGTGACCTTCTTTGAAACATTTGCCAATCTCGGGAGGTATGATATCAAGCAATCCATCAAAGTGTACATTTGGGTTCCGGTGGAAAGTTACCGGTTTTCGTTTGGCGAGGAATGATGCTAACCCGAAAAGGTTGGCACCATACTCCGGGCCCTTGCTTGCGATGTCGGCTTCTTGGATGCTTGGCGCTTTAAGTCGATTCATCTCGCCTCGGTGAAAAGGCATTGCCTCTTTACCGTGATGAAGAAGTCGGACAAGTTGAGTGGACTCTAGAAGCGGCAGCGTTGCGAGCTCAAGCTGCTCTCCACCAACCCGGTGCTTCTGCTCCAATCAGCAAAGGCCTTTTGCTTTCATTGCAGCCCTTTGGACAAGTCGTCGATTCCGTCTTACGGTCGAGCGAAGAAGAAGGAAAAACCTTCAAGTTCAAGCCCGATTTATTTCTTTGTCGCCCCATCAAAGCAAATACCCTCACTATTGAAGCTTGTTTATGGGATCTATATGACCAGAAGAAGGTTGCTCATTATTTCTGATCATTCCATTACGATTTCGGCCCTTTGTCGGAAATTCTTCATAGGAAGATGGTGGTGGTGGCAAAATGGGCGATTGAACTCCTTCCCTTGATATCAAATTGAGGCAAAAGCCATCAAGTCCCAAGCAATAGCAATTTCCTGCCAGTGGGTGACAACACCCAAGTTCCCGGAACATTGGACTATTTTTGATGGTTCCAAGATTTGAGCAGTTGTGCGGGGGTTGTATTGGTTTCCCCAGGAGATAGGCTCAATATGTTCTCCGTTCACTTTGATTCTTCCAACAACGAAGGTAAAGCACTCTGTATGGGTTGCATGGCCATTTCACTCGGCGTCCAATGCCTTATGGTCTATGGCGACTCGGATCTGGTTGTTAATCAAGTGATGAAGGAGTGGGATGTGAAGCCCCTATGACAGGTTATTGTAATTGAGAAAATTTGGAGAAGAAATTCGAGGGGTTGAGCTTCATCATATACCCGACTAAAATCAATCGGATGATTTGGCGAAGAAGGGTCAAGGGAAGCCATTCCCTAATGTATTTTGGAACACATTCATGCTCCATCGGTGGGAGGATCCTTTCAGGAAGAAGCCCCAGCAAGAGTGCCAATGATCCGGTGAAGTTGAGGTCCCGTTGGTGACCTGATTATGGAAGTTGTGGTCATCACTCCTGGATGCCTACCCATATATCCTAAGGAAAAGCTCCCGGAGAATGAAGAAGAGGCTCGACGGATCGTCCTCGATCCAAGGCCCTGATCAAGGACAATTATCGAAACCGGGGTTGGCGAAGTGTATCATGCCGGAAGAAGGTCGGATAATTCTTGAGGATATCCACTCGGGAACCTGGGCCATCATCGTCCTCTCGGACCATTGTGGCTAAACATCCGGCGATTTTCTTGGCCAAAGCAAATGAAATGGCAAAAAAATAGTCGACAAGTGTGAAGGATGTGGGTTCTATTCAACATTTGCACAAGCCAGCCTCATTGAAGACCATTCCTCGTTTGGTTAATGTTTGGGGATTGGACATGATTGGACCGTTGAGCTGGCAGCGGTTTCACCCATTTGCTATAGCGTCGACAAGTTCACCAAGTGGATCAAGCCCCATCAAGAACCTCGATGCATGCCTTTCTTCGGTTTCATCGGAGAGTTGATATTGATATGGAGTTCATAGCATCATCACCGACAATGGGTCAAACGATAATGACAAGTTCAAAGCCTTTGCGCCTCTCAAAGGCGGTCGATAGCGTGGCTCATCCTCGGTCGAATGGACAAGCGAGCGTGAAGCGGCCTCATTCTCAAAGGGCTAAAACCTCGGGTCGTGATCTCAAACCGGGCGGGAGCTTGGTCGCGAACTTCATTCTCGGGATTGAGGACCACTCCTAATCGGTCATTGGGAACTCCATTCTTCTGGTCATGGAGCTGAAGCATTTGGAAGTGACCTGCTTCTGTCCGCCTCAGTCGGCTATCTCCAAGAAGAAGCGGAACAAGCCCGGCAAGATCTCGACCTCTTGGAAGAGGAGAGATGGCCTTGATCCGCTCGACTATCTATCCAAACTCGATTCCATGCGAGAAATGTGAAAGTAGCCTTCAAGAGGAGATTTGGTCCCAGGTGGATCCGAAACCACACAAGCTTGCTCCCACTTGGAAGGTCCTTCATCTCACAAGAGTCCTCCACAATGGGCATATCATCTCTCCACGTTGATCGCCCGGATCGGCAGCCTCAACTTGAGCGGGCTGCTCGCCCTTTTACCAAAACTCACTCGGTTGAGATGTAATAAAAGTACTTTTGAAGTTTTTTATCCAAGACAAGAATGTTATAATTTTCCGATTTTTTGCTTTTTTTGAAATTTCCCCATTGGGTGGCTTATCGAATCCGATTACCTAAGTTTTAAAAAAATCCTTTCAGTGCGAGCCGTTTCTCACTTGGGGGCAGCTGGAATCCTTTCCTAAGTATTCAAAATCTTAAGTGGGAGCCAGCCTCCCCTCGGAGGTTCTCAATCAAGTACCCCTTAAGTATCCAAAATCCTTTGAGTTGGAGGCGGCTCCCTCGGGGGCTTCTTAATCAAAGCCTAAGTATTCAAAATCCTCCAGTGGCAGCCAGCCTCCCACTCGGGAGCTTCAGTCAAGTCCGCCTAAGTATCCAAAATCCTCGGGTGGCAGCCTCCCCTCGGGGCTTAGCTCATCAAGTACTGCCTAAGTATTCAAATCCTACAGTGGCGGCCAGCCTCCCACTGGGGCTTAAACGATCAAGTACTCGCCTAAGTATCAAAATCCCCCAGTGGCAGCCAGTCCCACTCGAGGGCTTGTGGTCAAGTCTCCCTAAGTAATAAACCCTGCGGGTGGTGAGCCAGCCTCCCACTGGGGCTTATTGCCCAATTGCCTTAAAATAATAAAAATCCTCTGGAGCAAACCTCCCCTCGGGGCTTAACCAACCATGCTGCCTAAGTAATAAAATCCCCAGTGGAAGCAAACCTCCCCTGGGGGCTTCTGCAGCCATGCTGCCCTAAGTAATAAAAATCCTCGGGTGGAAGCAAACCTCCCCTCGGAGGCTTGCCCAGCCAGGTGCTGCCTAAGTAATAAAAATCCCTAGGTGGAGCAAACCTCCCCTCGGGCATGCAGCCGTGCTCGCCTAAGTAATAAAAAATCCTCAGTGGAGCAAACCTCCCTCGGGAGGCTTAAGCCAGTTCGTCTAAGTAATAAAAATCCCTAAGTGGAAGCCAACCTCCCTCGGAGGCATGGATCCGCCTAAGTAAAGAATCCATCCCAATCCATAGGGCGATGAGGCAGGGTTTGCAACCTCCTCCTTGAACTTCGCCACAAGCACAGCGTGCGGTTCGTCGATCCGTGGGCGACAAGGTCGTTCCATCTTTTCACCTCTACCCTCGGATAGATGAAGCACAAGTCGATTGGAATTTCAGCGGAATATCTTCGAATGAGGAATAAAATTTCTCGAATGCAAGCAAAGCATGTTAAAGGAAAAAACCAAGTTGGATAAATGTCCTCACCAAAAGGGCTCGGGCGTTAAGCATTAAAGTTTCGATTCTGAAAACCCTTTCGGCATTGAGGCAAATTTAAAGTGGGACTTAGAAGTTTTTACTCCTCCGGAATGGAAGGTGCAACAAACTGGTGAAATCGATTCCGTCGCAATCGGTGGCACGCGATGAAAGTCTCCATGAAAGATCGAAGTCGTGCTTCCGTTTGCAACCTTGAGACACCCTTGTCCTCTTGGCTTCTTTCGGTGGAACGAACCAGATGAGCAACATCGCACCACACGGCGGATGACTTTTCCATTCTTACTCGACTTGGAATCTCATTATCGAGTCATGATTCAAGATCATTCGGATCATTACGGCGGGAATCGATCGATCCGCGCAACTTTCGTCGAGCAAGATAATTCTGCAACCACGAGACTCGGTGGAGCCATTCATAGCAATCCTTCACGGGAGAGTTGATGGGGTCCAATGGTTTCCCTCTGGTTTCTTCTTCAAAGTTTTGGCGAATCGAAACCCTTTCAGACTCAAAATGAAGATCATGTGATGAGCGGTGGGAGCAAGGCAGTTGGATAAAAAGTTACCTTCAAGCATGAAACGACTTCTTGGTGAACCCTCCAAGATAAATTCCGAGTCTTTCCCCGGTTGCCAACCTTGTCCCGGGGAGAACATTCTTTCGTTCTTGATCGTGACTTCCTTGTTATGCGTCAAGAGGGCTTTCACGCATTTTCATCTTCAAGTTTGTCTTGAGGCAAGCTTCTCTTCGACTTTGTTTTTTCCAAAGCCATATACTCCCTCTGCAAGGTCAAGGTCCTTCTTCTTCAAGTCTCTTCGGTTTTTGAAACAACAATGGAACGAGTTGGAATGAAAAGCAGGCGTCTCAAAAATTCTCCCCATACCTTTTGCTTCATCCTTTGCCTTGCAAATTCTCCAACAAGCTTCAAATCGAGGTTGAGCTGAATCCTTTTCTCTAACTTTCGGTATGCGAACAATCTTAAGATTTCTACAAAGAGTCAAAAAAAATCAAAGGCGATCACTTCCGGGACTAAGGAAAAATAGTAGCATTTCTAAATACGATTGAATAAAAACATTCTTGATGGTCTGGGGACTACACCGGATGCCTCGCGATGCCCCCCGGTTTACCAATTTAGTTCGATAAGTCGACCAAAAAAGGAAAAGTTATGATTCTAAAACACAATTTGTGATGGCCCGATAAAAAAACAGTTCTTTAGACTATAGTCAAAGCCGATGGACCATAGTCTGGGGACTACCCGGTGGGTGCATTAGCGTGCCCCCAGGTTTCTGATTATTCGACGATCCGTCCGGTCAGTGAAGAAATCATTAAAGACCATGCCCATTGCGGGAACCATATCTCGGGGACTACACCCGGTGGGTGCACTGATGCCCCACAAAAGTTCAAAGCGACACACACCCCTTTTTGGGGATATAAATCTCGGAAAAGGTTTGGATAGTATATCCTAACAAAACAAGGGGACTTACTTGGACATTGCTGGAGGCTGACGGCATTAGGCCTTTGACTTGCCTCTCGAGCCGCTTTTGCTCCATCATGATCCCTTGGGTATGGCCTCCCTGACACTTACTTGGTCTTTGGGCGTGGTGTGTTGGGGGCGTTGGAAAATTAAAAATTTTTCCTCGTTTCACCAAATCCATCTATGAGTTCATCTAAGCCGAGTCAAGGGTAGTTTGCATCTACATACCACTTGTAGATCCCAGTCGGAAGCGTTCAAGGGATGGTGATAATGGATGTTTTCGCCGTGATTCGGATCCCCGATGACCAAGTCTGAGGGAACAGCACCCCTTTCAACAACCAGGGCGGATGGGTCTCCTCCGTCTTGATCCGAAGGAGGAAGGAGGTTGAAAGTGCTCCAACGGCAGCGCGGCGTGGTGTTGTTGGTGGGGATCTCCGCGGGGGCCGCCAAGCATGCGGAGGAGGAGGTGTTGGGAGGAGGGCTCGTTGGTTGTCAGCCCTCCCTCACCCCTCTATTTATGGGGAAGGGGGGGGCGGCCCCCTAGATGGGATCTAGAGGCGGCTGAGGGGGGAACTTGCCCCCCAAGCAAGGCGCCCCTTTGGTTTCCCCAACCCTAGGGCATGGGCCCAAGGGGGGGTCGCCCAGCCCCGAGGTGGCTCCCCCCTTGTGGCCCATGTGGCCCCAGGAAGGTGGCCCCTCCGGGTGGACCTCGGAACCTTCCGGTGGCCCTTTCAATACCGATATGACCCAATTCTTGGTGTCTTTGACAACTTCCCATATAAATCTTTACCTCCGGAATTCGAAACTCCTCGTGGCGTCAGGGATCTCATCGGGACTCAAAACATTGGAATCACATACAAGTCTTCCTAATAACCCTAAGCGTCACCCGAATTAAGTGTTAGACCCTGGGTTCGGAGACATCTGAACATGCCGAGCTCTCGGTCAATAACCAACAGCGGGATCTGGATACCCATGTTGGCTCCCATGCTCCTCGATGATGTCATTGGATGAACCACGATGTAAGTTACAACCCGTATACAATTCCCTTTGTCAATCGGTATTTACTTGCGAGACTTCGATGTGGTATCCCAATACCTTTTGGTCTAATTCGGAATCACTTTACCTTCCTAATGCATGATCCGTGACCAAACCTTGGTCACTTTGACTCATTATGATGCATTGAGTGGGCGAAGATACCTCTCCGTCATCGGGTGAAAATCCATCTCGATCCGTGTCAACCGAGACACTTTGGAGATACGTAGTGCACCTTTATAGTCACCCGATTCGTTGTGGCGTTTGGTACACCAAAGCACTCCTCGGTTCGGGAGTTACGATCTCATTTAAAAGAGATACTTGACATTGAAAAGCTCTAGCAAAGCGAACTACGATCTTGTGCTATGCTTAGGATTGGGTCTTGTCCATCCGTCATTCTTCTAATTGATCCGTTATCAATGACATCGATGTCCATAGTCGGAAACAATGACTATCTTTGACCAACGAGCTATCAACTAGAGGCTAAGGGACGTTTGTATCATTATTTGGATAATACAATTATAGCATGAATAAAGACAATTATCATGAACAAGGAAAATAATAATAATGCTTTTATTATTGCCTCTAGGGCATATTTCAGTCTCCCTTGCACTAAGTCAATAATCTAGTTACATTGTGATGAATCGAACACCCAAGAGTTGGGTTGATCATGTTTTGCCGGGAAAGGTTTAGTCGCGGATTGCGACATTCAGATCCGTATACTTTCAAATTTCTATGTCTCCATCTTGAACATTTTCACGGATGGAGTTGAGGGCGCATGCCTGGTCTTCTTTGAAACCGGGCTCCTTGGCAAGTCAATAGCTCGGTGTTGTCCGGAGAAGAGTTTGATCGGCCCCGGCATTGGGTATGACTCCTAGGTCGGTGATGAACTCCTTCACCCAAATTGCTTCATCGCTGCCTCAGAGGCTGCCATGCTCCGCTTCACATGTAGATCCACCACGGCTACCTTTGCGGCTACACCGCTTCTTGCTCCACCATTCAACATATATCGTATCCGGTTTGTGACTTAGATCATCCAAATCGTGTCAAGCTAGCTCGGCGTAACCCTTCGACGAGCTCTTAATCACCTCCATAAGCGAAACATATCCTTTGTCCTTTTCGGTACTAGGATATTCTTGACCGCTTCCGGTGTTCCTTGCGGGATTACTTTGGTACCTTCCTACCAAACTTACGGCAAGGTTTACATCAGTTGGTACCGACATGGCATACATAATAGATCCTATGGCTGAGGCATGGGGATGACACTCATCTCTTCTTTATCTTTTTCGTGGTGGGCATTGGTGAGCTCAATCTCACACCTTCGATCTGGCAAGAACCCTTTCTTGGACTGATCCATTTTGAACTTCTTCAAAATCTTATCAAGGTATGTGCTTTGTGAAAGACCTATAGGCGTCTCGATCTATCTCTATAGATCTTGATGCCTAATATATCAACTTCTCCAAGGTCCTTCATTGAAAACTTTTATTCAAGTAGGCCTTAATCTGTCCAAAAGTTCTTATCATTTCCCATCAAAGTATGTCATCTACATATAATATGGAAATGCTCTGAGCTCCCTCACTTTCTTATGCGAGGCTTCTCCATAAGTCGCATAAACTAACGCTTTGATCATCTCATCAGCGAATGTTCTAACTCGAGATGCTTGACCAGCCCATAAATGGATTTGGAGCTTGCATACTTTTTAACATTCTTAGGATCGACAAAACCTTGCTGCATCATATACAGCTCTTCCTTAAGATAACCGTTAAGGGCCTGTTTTGGCGTCCATCGCCATATCTCATAATCATAGTATCGGCAATTGCTAACATGATTGGACGGACTTAAGCCGCTGCGGAAGAAAGTCTCATCGTAGTCAATCCCTTGAACTTCCGATAACCCTTAGCGACAAATCGAGCTTTATAGATGGTGACATTACCATCGCGTCCGTCTTCTTCTTAAAGATCCATTTGTTTTCTATAGTCGCCAATCATCGGCAAATCGGTCAAAGTCCATACTTTGTTTTCATACATGGATTCTATCTCGGTTTCATGGCTTCTAGCCATTTGTTGGAATCTGGGCCCCCATCCTTCTTCATAGTTGAAGGTTCACCTTTGTCTAACAACATGATTTCGGAGGGGTTGCCGTACCACTCAGTGCGGGCGTGTCCTTAATGGACCTGATTGGTTAGCAACTTGATCCGAAGTACCTTGATCATTATCATTATTTTCCTGTTACTTTGGTGTAGGCATCAAGGAACATTTTCTGAGCTGCACTACTATCCCGTTCGAGGTAGTACTTCATCGAGCTCTACTTTCCTCCCACTTACTTCTTTGAGAGAAACTCTTTTTCGAAAAGGATCCGTTCTTGGCAACAAAGATCTTGCCCTCGGATCTTAAGTAGAAGGTATACCCAATGGTTTCCTTAGGGTATCCTATGAAGGCATTTTCCGACTTGGGTTCGAGCTTTTCAGGTTGAAGTTTCTTGACATAAGCATCGCATCCCCAAACTTTTAGAAAGCGCGGCTTAGGTTTCTTCCCAAACCATAATTAAATGCGGTGTGGTCTCAGCGGTTTAGGCGGTTGCCCTATTTAAAGTGAATGTAGCTGTCTCTAGGCGTATCCCAAAAATGATAGCGGTAAATCGGTAAGAAGACATCATGGATCGCCCATATCCAATAGAGTCCGATTCGACATTCGGACACACCGTTTCGAGGTGTTCGAGGGGCGTGAGTTGGAAAGCGATTCCACATTTCCTTAAGTGTGTACCAAATTGTGACTTAAATATTCTCCTCCCGATCGATCGTGGAACTTTTTTTTAGGTCCGTTGATTCTCTACCTCCTCTGAAATTCCTTGAACTTTTCAAAGGTCTCGGACTTGTGTTTCATTAAGTAGACATACCCATATCTACTCAAGTCATCGGTGGAGTGAGAACATAACGATATCCTCCTTGAGCCTCAACGCTCATTGGACCTTTTTCGGTATGTATGATTTCCAACAAGTTGGTTGCTTCGCTCCATTGTTCGGAAGGCAGTCTTGGTCATCTTGCCCATGAGGCATGGTTGCATGTGTCAAATGATTCATAATCTCGAGACTCTAAAGTCCATCGGCATGGAGCTTCTTCATCCTTGACACCAATGTGACCAAGCGGCGATTGCCACAAGTATGTGGGACTATCGTTATCAACTTTACATCTTTTGGTATTCACGCTATGAATATGTGTAACATTAAGCTCGAGATTAATTAAGAATAAACCATTGACCATCGGACATGACCATAAAACATATCTCTCATATAATTAGAACAACCATTATTCTGGTTTAAATGAGTAGCCATCTAGCATTAAGCGAGATCCGGATACAATATTCATGCTCAAACTTGGCACAAGTAACAATTATTAAGGTTCAAAACTAATCCCGTAGGTAAATGTAGAGGTAGCGTGCCGCGATCACATCGACCACTGGAACCATTCCGGCAGCGCCGTCACCTCGTCGCCGCCGTCTCCGCTTATTCCGCAGCTCTGCTGTGAGTTACAAATATGACAGCGGCACGGTATCAAATACCGGGAGTTACTACGAGTAATGGTAAGGTACACATCAATTACATGTATATCAAATATACCTTTGGTGTTGCGGCCTTCTTATCCGCTAAGTATTTGGGCAGTTCCGCTTCGATGACCCTTCCCTTGCAATAAAAGCACTCGTCTCGGGCTTGGGTCCATTCTTTGACTTCTTCCGGCAACTGGCTTGCGGTAGCCTTTATCTTTGCGTCCTTCTTGAGTTCTTCTTACCCTTGCCCTTCTTGAACTTAGTGGTCTTATTACCATCAACACTTGATGTTCTTTCTTGATTTCAACCTCTGGACTTCACCATTGAAAATACTTGAGAATGGTCTTCACCATCCCTACATATTTTAGTTCATCACAAAGCTCTTGTAGCTTGGTGGGAAGCGATTGAAGGATTACATCATACGCCTCATCAGGGAGGTTAATGTCCAGTGGACGAGCGGTTGTGCAACCGGACATTTAAGTATGTGCTCAGCAGAACTATTTTCCTCCATCTTACAACTATAGAACTTGTCGGAGACTTCATATCTCGACCGGAATGAGCTTGGAAAACTAGTTTCAGCTCCTCGAACATCTCATATGCTCCGTGTTGCTCAAAGCGCTTTTGGAGCCCGGTTCTAAGCTGTAAAGCATGCCGCCTGAGCGAGGGGTAATCATCGGCAGAGACTGCCAAGCATTCATAATGTCTTGGTTCTGCAGGACGGAGGCGTCACCTAGCGGTCCTTCTAGGACATATTGTTTCTGGCAGCTATGAGGATGATCCTCGGGTTAGGACCCAGTCCGTATAGTTGCTGCCATCATCTTTCACTTGGTTTTCTCTAGGAGCGTTGAAGTTCATGTTGACATGGCGTTGGCCATTTGATCTACAAGACATATTTGCAAAGGTTTTAGACTAAGTTCATGATAATTAAGTTCATCTAATCAAAATTATTTTAATGAACTCCCACTCGGATCGAGACATCCCTCTAGTCATCTAAGTGTTACGATCGAGTCGACTAGGCGTGTCCGATCATCCGTGAGACGGACTAGTCATCGTCGTGAACATTCTCATGTTGATCATATCTTCCATATGACTCGTGTTCGACCTTCGGTCTCCGTGTTCGAGGCCATGTCATACATGCTAGGCTCGTCAAGTTAACCCTAAGTGTTTTGCATGTGTAAAATTGTCTTACACCGTTGTATGTGAACATAAGGATCTATCACACCGATCATCACGTGGTGCTTGAAATGCGAACTTTAGCAGCGATGCAGTTAGGAGAACACTTCTTGAAATTGTTGTAAGGATCATCTTATTTACTACATGCGTTCTAAGTAAACAAGATGCATAAACATAATAAACATCACATGCAATTATATAGTAGTGACATGATATGGCCAATATCATATAGCTCCATTGATCTCCATCTTGGGGCTCCATGATCATCTTGTCCGGCATGACACCATGATCTCCATCATCGTGTCTTCATGAAGTTGTCCATACGACTACTTCTACTTCTATGGCTACGCGTTTAGCAATAAAGTAAATAATTTACATGGCGTTCTTCAATGACCATGAGTCATACAAACAATAAAGACAACTCCTATGGCTCTGCGGTTGTCATACTCATCAACATGCAAGTCGTGATTCCTATTACAAGAACATGATCTCATACATCACAATATGTCATTCATCATTCATCAGAACTTGGCCATATCACATCACATGACAATTGCTGCAAAAACAAGTTAGGCGTCCTCTAATTGTTGTTGCATCTTTTACGTGGCTGCAATTGGGTTCTAGCAAGAGCGTTTTTTACCTCGAATAACCTGGCGTGATTTTATCAACTTCTATTTACCCTTCATAAGGACCCTTTCGCCGAATCCGCTCCAACTAAAGTGGGAGGCAGACACCCTTGACCACCTTATGCAACTAGTGCATGTCGATCGGTGGAACCGGTCTCACGTAAGCGTGCGTGTAAGGTTGGTCCGGGCGCTTCATCCACAATACCGCTGAAGCAAGATAAGACTAGTAGCGGCAAGCAAGTTGACAAGATCTCGCCCACAACAAAATTGTGTTCTACTCGTGCAATAGAGAACTCGCATAGACCTAGCTCATGATGCCCTTTGTTGGGGGCGTTGCGAAAATTAAAATTTTCCTACGGTTTCACCAAGATCCATCTATGAGTTCATCTAAACGAGTCAAGGAGTGAGTTTGCATCTACATACCACTTGTAGATCAGTGCGGAAGCGTTCAAAGGATGGTGATGATGGAGTGTATTCGCCGTGATTCGGATCACCGATGACCAAGTCTGAGCGGACAGCACCTCCGTGTTCAACACGTCTGGAGACGGATACGTCTCCTCTGTCTTGATCAGCAAGGAGGAAGGAGAGGTTGAGGAAGATTGCTCAACGGCAGCACGGCGTGGTGTTGTTGGTGCAGCGATCTCGGCAGGCCGCCAAGCTGCTGGAGGAGGAGAGGTGTTGGGGGAGGGGGCTGCGTTGAGTTGTGTCGCAGCCCTCTGAGGGAGTCTGGATTGGGGTGTCGGATAGCGGACTACCATCATCCCGAACTATCATTGGCGGACTATCATCATCCCGGGACTCCA
>JAHIAM010013435.1:0-11502 GCA_021605205.1 Aegilops longissima
GCTTCGACAAAGGCGGCAGCACCGGCGTCGTGGAGAAAAAGGCGCGGCAGCGGAGGAGAAGAGCTTGCCCGTGGGCGAGTCCTCTAGGAAGCCCGATGCACACGGCACGGGGCCCCTCGTCGAAGATGTAGTCGGCGAGTCATCGTCGAATAGGCGAGGCTGTCGACCCTCCGGTCCGCAGGGGAAGGCGAGTCTGCGGCGGGCCACCTATGGTGAGCGGTCTGGCCGGCGAGGGCCGTACATGCTGCAAGCCGGGAGGGTCATGCGCCCGAGACAAGGGCCGTGGCGGCGAAGAAGTTGGTGAAGGCAGCGGTGGCGAAGAAGAAAGCAAATGCCTCTTCTTCGTCCAAGCGTCCTCGGACTCCATAATCTTCCCTCCTCCGGCGAGATGTCGACCGGAGGTCGTCTTTGATTTGGTCCCTCGGCCCAAGGAGGAAGAGGAAGGCGGCGGAGGAGGAGGTGGATGGCAGTAAGTATCTTGCTCCTTTTCGTCATCTCCGTCTCCTCAATCTGTGCGCTTGTCTTGATTCGTTTTCATCTTTGCGGGGATCTTGGAGCGCTGGCCCAAAGGGTGATAAGGGCTAGGAGCTTGGCGCCAGCCCGTGGCGCTTTTGGCACACGGTGGTGTTTAGCAGCCGGACAGCAGCCCGGCATAACCCCAGCGTAAGTTCATCACTCGCCCTTCGTCAATGTGTGTTGGGGCCACGATCCCTTGGTGATGATCTTGTTGTGATTGCAGGAGGAGGACAACAATAGGAGGAGCCACGGAGGGCTTCCCTAACACTGCCCCCATCGACCACGCCGCCCGAGGCATCCCGGCAAGGGTGCCAAGACCGAGCCAATGCATCTGGAGGAGGAGGCGAACTCGGGCTGGTGGCCGCCTCGGTGCCAAATGTGGGCAGGAGGGACCTCTGCTTCCAGCCCGACCTTTGGTAAGTCACTCGCCTTGGCCGCCTCATCCCTTCTCGGTATCCGGATCCTCCGTCGATGGATCCGGAGGATATAGACACTGTCATCGAGGATGTAGCCAGCGATGCTGCCGGGAGCCCGCCAAGGCTGCTGCGAGGGAGGCCGACAAGGGCCTGCCGAGGAGGCCGGCAAGGCCGCTGCCGAGGAGGAGGTGGTTGACGACCAACCTTCCTCCTCTGCTGCCTCTAGCTCAGGAAGGTACCTGAGGGTGTGTAACACCCTGGATGTAAACTTCCCCTTTTTGGGCAATATATCAATTTGACCTCATCCAAGTCTTGTGGGTTTTTGTCATGCTTGGCTTCATGTTGTTTGGTTATGTGGGTTTTGCTCTTTTCTTGTTTTGCTCCTTCTACCATATTGCATTTGTGCCTCTTGTCATCTGGCATTCCCTTCTTATCATGTGGTTGTGGTGTTCTCTTACATGTTATGTTGTGCATGTGCCATTCTCATTTTGCATTACCATCTCCTCTTTCCCTCTCCTTCTTTCCTTTTCAAGGGCTATAATTTCCTTTCTCAATTAATGTTCATCTTCTCCCTGCTAATCTTGCTCTTTGCACTTAACCTCTCTGCCAATTAATCTCCTCTTTTGAAGTTGTTATGGTCAGGTTCAAAAATGGCACAAGTTTGAAGTATTTCCAAACTTGCATTATTTTTCTACCTCTAAAAATGTCCATTACAATTTATTTAAATAGTGGAGAATTCCAGGAGTTTGGGGATATTTTTCTTTCACTCAAACTCTTTTCATTTCTTTCTGTACTTTCTTTTCTCTTCCTTTGGATTTTAAAAAGGAAAAGAAAGGAGGCAGAGACAGGGCAGCCAGTGAGTCCCTCTCCACAGGGCCCCGGCCACTCCAGCGGCCCGGCTTCCCTCAGCCCGCAGCCCGAGGGCGCGCCAGCCGCTCGCCTCTCCTCCGCCTTCAGCGCACCCAGCCGCCTTACCCCGCTGGATCCCGTCCACGTGGGCCGCGCCGGTCCCGCTTGGCGCGGCAGGCTGTGCATCTCACCCACCTTTCCCTCTCCTCTCGCCATCGCCATGGGGACCCGAGCAGGGGCGTGAGCTCGCCCGTCGCCCTAGCCCCTACTTATCCCTCTCGCGTCAAGCGAACCCTAGGGTTTCCCTCTCCCTCTCGCCGCCGCCGCCGAGTAAGAGACCCCAAGTTCGCCGCCCGCTCCGTCCGGCGCATCGGGCAGCGCCTCGTCGCGCGTGCTCTCCGGCCACCCCAACCATCCGTCCGTGTCCTTCTTCTTCCTCGTCGTCGACTTCGTCCACGGCGTCGACTCTGAGGGCCGGATCGCCAAGTTCGTCGGCGCCCTGTTCCTGTCTTCTTCTCGGCCGAAACCGGCGAAGTTCGAACCACGCGCTTGCTGTC
This sequence comes from Aegilops longissima, assembly GCA_021605205.1. Taxonomy (NCBI): domain Eukaryota; kingdom Viridiplantae; phylum Streptophyta; class Magnoliopsida; order Poales; family Poaceae; genus Aegilops; species Aegilops longissima. Next base: position 2,339 of record JAHIAM010013435.1, read on the forward strand.
AGCCCGTCTCCGTCGCCGATTTCTTGTCCTAGGGTAAGGAGGTATACTCTACTTCCTCCTGCTCCTCCCTCGCCGTTAGTTCACCATAGCGCGATTTCCGGCCCGTGGTCTTATCGCTTCGGCGTGCTCTGGCATGTCCGTAGTTGTTGGGTTCGAGTTGTTTTGGCGCGCGTGTATGCCGCTATCCCGCTCGGGCTTGTCCCTTCATGTTCCGTGGAGTTCTCCCGTGCTGCTCAGTTTTGCGGCGCGACCCCCTACCGCCGTTGCCTCGCCCGGCATCGTCGCGTCTCCTCATTCTTAGATCAGGGCCTGGTAGTTGGTCAAGTAGACGCGTCCTGGATCCTACCGACTTCCCTACCCTAGCCGAGCTGGTTGACCCCGCTCTCTCACCGGCGACACAGGTTGAACCAGAGCGCCTCCCCCTTTAATTTCTGTTTGCGCTTCATCCGGTGCGCCTCCTCTGCAGCAGCAGTTAAGGCCGAGGCCCTTCCTCTGTCGATCGCCGCCACCCAGCCCGGTGGTAGCGAGGCAGGGTTCCAGCAGGGAGACCGGGTTGATTCCCCGAGCCTGGATTTTCTTCCCCCTTTTATACCATTTGCCTTGTCTCTATGGCGGTGGGGCCACTTGTCGACCTCTCAGCGCCCTCCTCCATGCATGTTTTTTTTTCATTACCCCACGTTTCCATTTCTGGTTTGTTCCCTTGTCTGTTTTAGGCAAGTCCATTTCAGGACATTTCCAAATCTGGAAATTGCCATTTCTGTTAACTTCCAGTTTAGGCAGGTTTTGACTTAGGGTTTTTGTGATGATTTCTCTACGGTAACCCTAACATATTATATATGTTTTTGGGGTAGAAAAATCCCACCAACTCAGTGGTGGCATTAGTTTCTGCATTTGGGCAAGTTTATGATCATTCCTTTTTGCATCATGTTTATGTGTTGTTTTCATTGGGCATATTTCATTGCTTTATGCTATGATGTAGTTTGCACACGTGCATGGTTTTTGTGCATCATGCTGTTATGTAGGCTTTCTCACCATTCTTGTTTTGCCCGCCATATCCAACCCGTGCATCCGTTTCCGGTGATCTCTATATCGATTTCTACCGAAATCATCTCATCTTTCCGATGGCATGCTTGGTTTGCCAAGATGATGCCTGGTTTTTCATTTACCTTCCGAGGCCTTTATCGCATTGCATATCACTTCCGCATATCATGTCATGTTGTTGCATCATGTTGATTGTGCATTGCACCGTGATTTCTTGTGGTTCCTTGTTTGTGTTGTTGTTTTGGGTAGGCGGAGATGAGTGCGTGAGCGAGGAGCCTGTTGAGCGTTTTCGAGGATCAAGCTTTCGACAACTCGAGAACATTGCGGCAAGATGACCATACCCTCGAAATCACTTCTATCTTTGCTATGCTAGTTGCTCGCTCTTTTGCTATGCCTATCTTGCGATGCCTACCACTTGCTATATCATGCCACCCATATTGCCATGTCAGCCTCTAACCATCCTTTCCTAGCAAACCGTTGATTGGCTATGTTTCGCTTTGTTCAGCCCTCTTATAGCGTTGTTAGTTGCGGTGAAGCTGAAGTTTGTTCCTTGTTGGAACATGGAGCGTTGTTCCTCTTTGGAACATGTTTACTTGTTGGGGATATCACAATATATATCTATCTGCTATAATTAATACATCTATATACTTGGTAAAGGGTGGAAGGCTCGGCCTTATGCCAGTGTTTTGTTCCACTCTTGCCACCTAGTTTCCGTCATACCGGTGTTATGTTCCTTGATTTTGCGTTCCTTACGGTTGGGTGATTTATGGGACCCCTTGACAGTTCGCTTTGAATAAGACTCGTCCGCAAGGCCCAACTTTGGCTTTACCATTTGCCACCTAAGCCTTTTCCCCGGGTTTTAGCGAGCCGAGGTCATCTTTATTTCCCCGGACGGTGCTCCTTGAGTGCTGGCCGAACAGGCGACTGGGGCCACCTCGGGCAACTTCGAGGGCTGGTTTTACTCGTAGGCTGACCTATCCGGTGTGCCACGAGAGCGAGATATGTGCAGCTCCTATCGGGTTTGTCGGCCGGATCGGGTGGCTTTGCTGGTCTTGTTTTATTCTTTGTCGAAATGTCTTGTAGTCCGGGATTCGAGATTGATCGGGTCTTCGGTAGAAGAATAATCCTTCGTTGACCGTGAGAGCTTATAATGGGCTAAGTTAGGACACCCTGCGGGTAATATCTTTCGAAAGCCGTGCCGCGTTATGAGGCAGATGGGAATTTGTTAATGTCGGTTGTAGAAAACCTAAAGATGACCTCAATTAAAATACACATCAACGCGTGTGTTACGTGATGGTCTCTTCTCGTGGTCAGGGAAGTGAACCTGATGTTGGAGTTATGTCGGCGTAAGTAGTTCAGGATCACTTCTTGGTCACTACTAGTTTCACAACCGTGCTTTGCTTCTCTTCTCGCTCTCTTTTGCGATGTAGCCACCATATATGCTAGTGCTTGCTGCAGCTCCACTTTATTACCTTGTCCTTCCTAAAGCTTAAATAGTCTTGATCTCATGGTGTGAGATTCTTTGAGTCCCGTGACTCACGAGATACTTCAAAACGATTTGCAGGTTCCGGCGATGCGGTCACGGTGATTCAGCGAGCTCAAGTGGGAGTTCGGCGAGAGCGTGGTCGATTACTATGTTCGTTTCGGATGATCAGTAGTGGTGCCCGTTGGGACGATTGAGGGATCTGTGTTGCATTTGGGGTATCTTCTTTTATTTTGGTTCCGTAGTCGGACCTTGAGTGTACTACGAATGATGTATGTTTAATTATGTCTTGTGTGAAGTGGCGATGTAAGCCAACTATGTATCTTTCCTTGATTATTACATGGGTTGTGTGAAGAATACCTCACTTGCGACATTGCTTTCAATGCGGCTATGCCTCTAAGTCGTGCCTCGACCGTGGGAGATATAACCGCATCGAGCGATCTAAGTTGGTATCGAGCCTTCCCGACTTAGGAGCCCCTACTTGATTGTTTGCTGGCGTTGTTGAGTCTAGAATGGAAAATGTTTTGAGTCTTAGGATTATATATATCGGAGTATGGATTCTTTTTACTCCTCGGTCCTTAAATCGCTCTGGTGAGGTATCACGGCGTAGGTTTTGACTCTTCTCTCCTCAAATTTCACTAAATTTTTTTAGGATCACGTGGGTATCTTGGAATCGTTCCGATGGTTTTGTGGCGAGAACATTGTTCTTGGTGCCTCGACATTTAGGGGTTGTGGCGGTGTCCGGGAGTTGAGCTCCGAGGGTGTTGTCGTCACAATTTTATCGTTCGTTGGAATACGAGTTTTGCCGACATCGAAATCTCTTTTGTGCAGTTGTTGGTGAGATAACCTCGATAGCCCGATCTTGTGGCGAGTCGGGAATATTGCCATGACTTGCATAACGGATGTTTTTGAAGGTCGAGTACCGATTTCGAGGATTTCTTGGTTATGTGTTGACGGATGGATCTGATTGGATCTAGGTATTGTTAGTTTGGGTGATATATTTTGTGTCCTGTATCCCCAACACCAGATTGCATAACCAGAAAGTTTGGGAGTTTATAGGTGGGAATTCTAGTAGCTTACAGGATATTCTTTCCGACGGATGTATGATTTGAGATTGGGGTTCAACGTCTAGTGGTCCGCCCATTCACAGGTCGATTCACGATTGGTCGTGAGGCGTCTTAAAGAATCCTTGGCTATGCTGATTCGGGGCGTCTTGTTAGTCATTACGTGGCGTCCGCTATCGTCGTGTCTGTGGGCCCCACCACGAACACTTTGGCGAAATCTCTATCATGTGTTTGTTCGGCTCATTCTAAAGCCAACCTTTTGTTTTCAGTTGTCTTATTGAATTGTTCCTCGGTCAGATGTTGTTTCCATATCTTTATCTAAGTGGCTTCTCACCTTAATGGGCGTGTGATGATTAACTTTGGAATTCATTCGTTCATTCTTGTTCGAATGTTTATTGTGAAGACTATATGTTGCAATTTCTATCCGTTGATTCTACTTATCTATTTGTCTATCAAAGGACTAACGGATGTCACCCTCTTGAGGATGGCTCGCCTAGCGTGCGAATCCGGACCGCAATGATGGGGATCGATCGAATCCTCCACCTCCACCTCCACCTCCGCCTCCGGAGGCACGGCAAGCTATCATGGCAGCCACCAATGCCAATGCTCGAGATGATTTTGCAGCTCTTGCAGAAGCGTACTCGAGGCAAGGCAATCAAGGCAATCAAGGCAATCAAGGTCAAGGCAACAATCAGCCACACTTTGCTACTCTCGATCGGTTCCTCGCTAATCGGCGAAGTCTTTCGGTTTACGTAGCCGAGGCCAGGAGCTGATGATTGGTTAGTGGACATCTGCAAGCACTTTGGCTAGCAATGTCGGACACGAGGACTTTGTCAAGTTTGCATCGTTTCAACTCAAGGATCAAGCTGCTGAGTGGTTTCACAATACAAAGATTCGAGAGGAGGTCGTGTCATTACAGGATGAGTTCGCCGTGATTTCGAGCTCATCACATTCGAAGAGTGTTGTTGAGAGCAAGCGTGAGGAGTTCCGCAATCTCAAGCAAGGCAACATGACTGTCTATCAATACAATATCCAGTTCGAGCTTCGCTCGTTTTGCTAAGCTAGATGTACACGATGAAAGGAGTATGATCTATCGGTTGGAGGTGTGCGAGGAAGATCTGCAATTACCTCTTGTGCTGTTTGAGCGAGATAAGTATGATGATTTCTACAACATGGCACTCAAGCAAGAAGCGGCACAACTCAAATCGAGGCTTCTAAGAAGAGAATCGGGGATGCAGTTCAGTCCTCCTCGTCCTCTCAAGTGGCAGCCAAGCGCGAAGTTTTACTGCCCCCTCCTCCGTTCAATCGGCCTTACGGAGAAGAACTCGGTGGCGTGGATCTTCCACCACCCAACCCAAGCTATCGAACAAGTCTAATTCTCAAGCTCCAAGGTCAAGTGCTCCTTACCACCGTCCGCTCTCGAGGTCACTTGCAACAAGTGTCGTGAAGGGTCACTATCTGAACAAGTGCTTCAACGAGGCGTCTTCCGCCTCCTCCTCTGTGAAATCTTCAAGCAATGCGGTGGTCAAGCATAATCCAAAGTTTGCCAAGGTCAATATGATGAATGCAGCTCGAGCGGAGGATTCTTGAGATGTGCTAATGGGTAATCTCTCGATTAATGATATTCTGCTAAAGTCTTATTTGATCTTTGGTGCATCGCATTGTTTCATGTCGAGACCGTTTTTGCCAAGCATGATTTCACTTGAATTTCTGGCTAAACCTCTAGCAATTGTTTCCCCGGGCAAGCATATGAGTTCTAGCCTGGTGGTTCCCAATGTCGGTATCAAGATGGGCGATTATAGATTTCTTTCTAAACCAGTGGTTCTTGGTGACTCGGATATTGATCTTATTCTCGGAATGGACTGGCTTTATCAGCACAAAGCTCAGCTTGATTGTGCTGCCAGGGAAATTCATTTGACTCACTCTTCTAATGATGTGATCATCTATGCCTCTCGTGATGAAACCATTCGGTTGTTTTCTCTCAATGAGAAGAGCGAACTGAATGCCATCTCTCGAATTCGATCGTTTGTGAGTACCAAGATGTCTTTCGGAAGAGCTTCCGGGTATGCCTCCTCATCGGCGATTGAGTTCGTTATCGATCTTGAGCACGGCCTGAACCCGTTTCAAGCGTCCATACAAGCTTGGACCTGATGAGCTGAAGGAATTGAAGAAGCAGCTCGATGAACAAGAGCGTCGGTTTGATCGACCGAGTTCATCTCCTTGGGGTTGTGGTGTTCTTTTTGTCGGAAGAAGGATGGCACGGACCGACTTTGCGTCGATTACCGTCCATTGAATAAGAAGACAATCAAGAACAAGTATCCACTTCCCAACATCAATGAGCTTTTCGAGCAACTCAAAGGTGCTACGGTGTTCTCTAAGCTTGACCTTCGTATGGGGTATCATCGAGTTCGCATTCGTGAACAAGATATTCCCAAGACAGCATTGAGAACAAGCTTTGGTTCTTATGAATATCTTGTCATGTCTTCGGCCTCGTCAATGCTCCTCCAGACTTTCTCTCGGATGATGAACTTCATATTCAACCCCTACACCAATGAATTCGTCTTGGTCTATCTTGATGATATTTTGGTCTTCTCCAAGAATAAGAAGGATCATGCCAAACATTTGCGATTGGTGCTAGACAAGCTCAGAGAGTACCAATTCTATGCTAAGTTCTCCAAATGTGAATTCTGGCTTGATGAAGTGCTTTATCTTGGTCATATCATCTCTGCCAAGGGCATCGCTGTTGATCCAGAAGGTGTCCGCAATTGTGAATTGGGAACCTCCTCGGAATGTCAAGCAGCTCCATGATTTTCTTGGTCTTGCAAGCTATTGCGAAGATTCGTTGAGAACTTCTCCAAGATTGCAAAGCCTCTTTCCAACCTCCTCGAAGCATGTGAAGTATGTCGGTCTCCCGAGTGTGGCGTTGCTTTCAATACCCTCAAAGAAACTCGTTACAGCTCTGTTCGACTCCTCTGATGAATCCAAGCCATATGAAGTTTTACGTGATGCTTCTCTTCAAGGTCTCGGTGCTGTGTTAATGCAAGAGAAGAGGTTGTGGCTTATACCTCTAGCCGAGTTGAAGCCCACGAGAAGAACTACCCCACTCACGATCTTGAGTTGGCGGCAGTTGTCCATGCATTGATTACGTGGAGACATCTCTTGTTGGGAAGGAAAGTGGACATTTTCACGATCACAAGAGTCTCAAGTACATCTTCCTCAACCCAACCTCAACTCAGGGCAGACTCGATGGGTGAAATGATTCAAATACAACCCAAGTATTGAGTATACTCGGGCAAAGAATGTTTCGACGCTTTGAGCGGAAAGCTTCCAATCTAATCCTCAAGCCCTTTCACGGATCTCTGAATCTTTCCAAAGTGAATCTTCGTTGTTCCTCAAGGCTTTCTTGCCAACCTCATAATATCTCCTACTTTGGAAGATCAGATTCGGAGGCTCCTTGGATACCATGGTGAAGAAAGTGAAAACGTGGTATCGACAAGGGCATTTCAAGTACAAGTGCTTCCTTGATGACAAAGACACTTGTTCTTTGAGGACGGAGGTGGTTCCTAAGGGTGATCTGAGAAAAGTCATTATGACAGGCTCACAATTCCTATCCATTCATCCCGGAAATGAAGATGTACCATGACCTCAAGCAATATTGGTGGACTGAATGGCGAGAACTCAATTCGTGAATGAGTGTGATGTCGCGGAAGAGTGAAAGGAAACACCAAAACCAGTGGTCTCCTTCAACCTCTTGCTATTCAGTGGAAGTTTGATCATATTGAAATGGACTTCGTGTGGCTTTCCAAAGTCAAGCGTGGAAATGATGCTATCTTCGTTGTCATTGACAAGCTTACTAAAGTGGCTCATTTTCTTCCTATTAAAGAATCCATCACTGCAGCTCGGTTGGCGAGCTATAACCTCGGATTGTCTCTTTGCGGCATTCCTCAAGTGATCTCTTAGACCGTGGCAGCATCTTTACCTCCAAGTTCAGGATTCTTTTCGAAGGCCATGGCACCAACATTCGCTTCAAGACGCTTTCCATCCTCAAACAAGTGGCCAAGTCGGCGAGTTAATCAAATCCTTGAAGATATGCTCGGGCTTGTGTCATTTCCTTCGGTATGAAGTGGGAAGATTGTCTTCCATATGCCGAGTTCTCTTACAACAACACTTCCAGCGAGTTGGCAAGGCCCCATTTGAAATTCTCATGGCGTAAAGTGCGACTCCTCTCAATTGAGTCGAGACAGGTGACGCCAACTTCTTGGCAATGACTTGATCCGAAGCGAAGAAATGTGCCAAGTCATTCGTGAGAATCTCAAAGCCGCTAATCGCGCGAAGAGCTATTATGATGATAAGCACCGTGATGTGACTTTTGAAATCGGAGATCATGTCTACCTCCGCGTCTCTCAATGAAAGGTACTCGTCGCCCGGTATCAAAGGGAAGCTTGCCCCTAGATCGTGGGTCCTTTCAAGATCATTGGGAAAAGAGGCGATCTAGCCTATCAACGAGCTTCCATCCAACTTTGCAAGCGTGCGATGTGTTTCACGTGTCACACTTCGCAAGTGCTTCAAGACTCTGACGCACTATCAACCGAAGAGATTGACCTTCAAGAAGATCTCTCTTATCATGAGCACCCGTTGCTATTCTTGAAGAAACGAGCGCAAGACTGCAACAAGTCAATCAAATTCCTGAAAGTGAAGTGGTCACACCATTCCGACGAAGCTACACGGGCGTGAGGATCACCTCCGTTCTGAGTATCCGGAGTTCTTTCAGTCCTAGATCTCGGGACGAGATCCTCTTGTAGTGGTGGAGTGTTGTAACACCCTGGATGTAAACTTCCCCTTTTTGGGCAATATATCAATTTGACCTCATCCAAGTCTTGTGGGTTTTTGTCATGCTTGGCTTCATGTTGTTTGGTTATGTGGGTTTTGCTCTTTTCTTGTTTTGCTCCTTCTACCATATTGCATTTGTGCCTCTTGTCATCTGGCATTCCCTTCTTATCATGTGGTTGTGGTGTTCTCTTACATGTTATGTTGTGCATGTGCCATTCTCATTTTGCATTACCATCTCCTCTTTCCCTCTCCTTCTTTCCTTTTCAAGGGCTATAATTTCCTTTCTCAATTAATGTTCATCTTCTCCCTGCTAATCTTGCTCTTTGCACTTAACCTCTCTGCCAATTAATCTCCTCTTTTGAAGTTGTTATGGTCAGGTTCAAAAATGGCACAAGTTTGAAGTATTTCCAAACTTGCATTATTTTTCTACCTCTAAAAATGTCCATTACAATTTATTTAAATAGTGGAGAATTCCGGAGTTTGGGGATATTTTCTTTCACTCAAACTCTTTTCATTTCTTTCTGACTTTCTTTTCTCTTCCTTTGGATTTTAAAAGAGAAGAAAGGAGGCAGCAACAGCAGGCAGCCCATGAGTCCCTCTCCACAGGGCCCCGCCCTCGAGCGCCCGCTTCCCTCAGCCCCAGCCCAGGAGCAGGCGCGCAGCCAGCCGCCTCTCCTCCTGCCTTGCACCACAGCCGCACTTCCCGCTGGATCCCGTCACGTGGGCGCGGTCCCGCTTGCCCGCCA
>JAHIAM010013437.1:0-11002 GCA_021605205.1 Aegilops longissima
ACCTTCTGGGCCTTCTCCTTGCGCGCTTCGTACTCAATATACGCTGTTCAACAAGCTGCTCGACCTTCTTCTCTGGAGGTCATGGCCCTTAGTGCGGTGGATCTTCTGATCTTGCTTGTTGGAGCTGTCACGCTTGTCGTGCCACCACAACACAGGCGTTAGCGCCGCGGCAACCTCCTTGCGGAGCTACCAACCTTAGCTTTCTTGGCGTCGCCTCCGTTGCGGACTCTGCGATAACTATGCGTCCTTGCCTTTCTTCTTTCTGTTATTCACTGCCGTCGGCTCTTCCTTGTCGGGGCAATCTCTTCACTATCAGATCCTGCTTCTGCATTCTCTCCTAGGAGTCTCCTCCCTTCCTCAGCAGCGTGCACACTTGTCGGCCAAGGCATACAGCTCACTAACGTCCTTGACTTTGCACATCGCCATCTCTTCCCTCATCCTGCGGTTCCGCGTTTTGATGAGACACGCTGATCACATGGCGGGTGGACATCAGGATGTTGTAGTGCACAGCTGAATCTGGATGAACTTGCGAGGGACTCTCCTTCCTGCAGGCGGCAGATGAAGGTCGCTTTCCTGGCCATGAGGCTTGTGGCGCTTTGTGAAGCGCGTCAAGCTGATGGCATAGATCAACAAGAGGATATGGAGCTGTCGGCAAGTGCATGAGCCAAGATCGACATTGAAGCGAGCACCGGTGAAGTAGTTGCGCGAATCTTGTCGTCGTCCCCGACGCTTGCACGCGATGGTGTAGATCTTTGAGGAACTCCGACGGATCGTCCTGCCATCATACTTCTCTGGCAGATCTGGCGAAATTTTTCTTGTCGACCTTTGGACTTGCGCAGCTCACGAGTGAGCAGCGGCAACCTCCAGCGTCTGACAAGTCACACAGTTCCCCAGGCGCATGCATGTCGGCAGAGGGCCCAGCAGCTGGTCGGATTGCGTCGCGCTTCTCTTGGCCTTCGATCACGAGTTGAGTGTCTTCTTGTTGCCGTTCCTAAGAACTTGGCGCGATCACAGCGAGCTCGTGGATCGATGAGCGGTGGAGTCTTGTCGAGGTGGATCCGACAGTCGGGTCTTAACCGAGTGGAAGTGCATGGTGGTTGCACCCCACAGGTCTCGTCGCCACCGGCTCGTGCCTTATCGCCTTCGCCGCAGCGTGTTGCTAGATTCTTGTGGGCGTCGCCGTTGGCAAAGCCGATGAAAATCTGGATGGTGGCCTCCATTACGTCGACCTTATGTCGCGTTGGAGGGTAATCCGAGGCGATTGAGCTCGCGCCAAAGCTTGCTTGAGTGGTGGCGGCAATGGCGAGCAGTGCGAGGCGGGATATGCTCGGACTTCTAAATATGTTAGAAGGGCGATATCCCGTCCGGCGACCGTGCCCCACTCGCACCGACTTTGTTGGCGCGCAAGCTGTTCTTGGCGTCCTGGATCCACCAGCTCGATCTTGCCTAGCGAGCGTATGGCGCTACGAGCACCATAGCCCGTCGGTCTCGCGCCTCTGAGATGGCGCGGTGCGTGCACGGACGCCGAGTTTGCGCCGCCTTGTCCTTGGACTTAATAGCGACATGGGCTCCCTCGTCGCGCCCGTTCTTCGCGGCGTCTTCCCCACCCTGCCGCTCGGTGGTGGTGGGTTTAACCCGGCTCTGCTGTGAAGCCTTCTTCTTGGTGGCATGTCAATGAAGAATCAGATGTTGCTCGTGTGAATGCGGATCAGGTTCCACACCCCCTACGGCGTGCCAAAGATGTGGGGGCTGATTACCCGAACACCTATGGGGCGGACCAGGCCCCTTCGGTTGGCGGGCGGGTCATGAAAAGGCGGATCGGGAAGCACCGGCGGTTACCCCCGGAGCTCTCGGAGATAATACTCCCTCTGCTTTGCATTGTATTGTGTTCTTGCTAGGGGCAGAGAGCTACAAAACCTGCGTGGGGTTCTCTGCGAAGGTGAACCCTTTCCGTTGCGCATGGGCCTCCTTTTATATGCTCAAGGGTACCACGGGGCGGTGTAGACAAAAAGCGAAGAAAATGAGTTCGGTTGGTACAACTACTTTGTCGGTGTATTCTACCTAACCGACCAAAGGACAAAATCATTAAATGCCCGTCCATTTAAAAAACAATTCAACAGGGACCGTCGGGGCGCCACCGTTTCGATGGCAATCTTGTCGTCGCTTACCTGCTCTCCGGCGGCGACCTCTTGACAGGCCCGGAATGGTCCCATGGCGACGTTGGTGGATGGTGGGCGGAGATAAAGATTGGTTCTGCCCGGGCGCCCTTGCGGCAATCCTTCGCGTCCGGGCTTGGCTCACCGAGCCTTCGGCTCCTCTTCAGGGGTCTTGTCTTGCGTCCTTGAGTGCCCGGCAAACTCCTCTTCGGGGCCTTTCTCTTTGACTTGAATACTTTGTTTTGAATGGCTCCAAAGGAACCACGAGGACCTTGGCGGTCACGGGCAAGCCTTGCGGCGGTCTTTGTTGCCGTGCGTGTTGGGATAAGGTACCCTACTCTAGCCCAAACCGGCGTATCCCTCCCATCGCCCCGTGTCGGCTCCCACCTACTCCGCAAGCGGGGCCCCCCGCCGACCTCATCGTGTTCATCGTCCGGGGGATTAGTAAATTCGATTCGAGAAGGGTCCGGCCGTCGGCGCTCCGGGGGAACTCCGCCCCTCCCTTGGCCCCCGGCCTATCTCCCGTGTCGAGACGACTTGAAACATACATTGAAAGCAATGTCATAAGTGAGGTAATCTTCACACAACCCATGTAATAATTAAGGGAAAGATACATAGTTGGCTTACGTCCCAACTTCCACTACATAAATAAACATCCATCATTAGTACTCAAGGTCCGACTCGGAACCAAATAAAAAGATACCCCAAATGCTAACACAGATCCCGGATGTCCCAAGCTGGCACCACTCGATCATTGGAAAAGACACATTAAAACCACGTTCCTCGTCGAACTCCACTTGAGCTCGGTGGAATCACACTGGCCTCAGGAACCTGCAATTTTGGAAATCTGAGTCAGGGACTCCAATCTCCACCAGCAGATCAAGACTATTTAAGCTAATAGGAAGGACGAGTAGTAAAGTGGAGCTGCAGACGACTAGCTTATGGTGGCTACTTAAAGGGAAGAAGCAAAACCGGTCGGAAACTAGTAGTGATCAAAAGTGATCTGAACTACTTCGTCGGACATAACTCCAACACCGTGTTCACTTCCCGGACTCCCGGAAGAGACCATCACGGTTACCTGATTGATGTGTATTTTATTGAGGTCAACTTTGGGTTTTCTCCGGACATTAACAAATTCCCATTTGCCTCATAACGCACGGCTTTGAAAGATATTACCTGCGGGTGTCCCAACAACCCATTATAACTCTCACGGTCACGAAGGATATTCCTTCTCTGGAAGACCGATCAATCTCGGAATCCCGGACTACAAGACATTTCGGACAATAAAACAAACCAACAAACGCCCGGATGTGCCGACAAATCGATAGGAGCTGCACATATCTCGTCTCGGGGCACACCGGATTGTCAAGCTTCAGGTGAAGCAACCAGTTCCCAGGAGCCGATCCGGATCGGTACGATTTGGACCAACACTCGAAGAAGCCGGCCGGGGTTAAAATAAAGATGACCCTGAGTCTGCGACACCAAGGAAAAGCTTAGGTGACAAATGGTAAAACCAATGTTGGGCCTTCTTTGGAAAAGTCTTATTCAAGAACTGTCAAGGGGTCCATAAATCACTAACCAGATGAGAGCGAAATCAAGGAACATAACACGGTATGGCGGAAACTAGGGTGGCAAAGTGGAACAAAACACGGCATAAGGCGAGCCTTCACCCTTTACCAAGTATATAGATGCATTAATTATAGCAGATAATATGTGATATCCCCAACAAGTAAACATGTTCCAACAAGAGAACAAATCTCCATGTTCAACAAGGAACAAACTTCACTTCAGCAACTACAGCGCTATAAGAGGCTGAGCAAAGCGGTAACATAGCCAATCAGCGGTTTGCTAGGAAAGGATGGTTAAGGCTGACATGGCAATATGGGTGGCATGATATAGCAAGTGGTAGGCATCGCAGCATAGGCATAGCAAAGCGAGCAACTAGCATAGCAAAGATAGAAGTGATTTCGAGGTATGGTCATCTTGCACGCAATGTTCTCGAGTTGTCGAAAGCTTGATCCTCAGCGTTCTCAACAGGCTCCTCGTTCACGTACTCGTCTCCCGACTCTACCCAAAACAACAACACAAACAAAGGAACCACAATAAATCACGGTGCAATGCACAATCAACATGATGCAAAACATGACATGATATGCATGATGAGATATGCAATGCTTATATGCGCTCGGAAGGTAAATGATGAACCAGGCATCAACAGCAAACCAAGCATGCCACTGGAAAGATGAGATGATTTGGTTGAAATCGATATAAAGATCACGGAATCGGATGCGGTTTGCAAATGGCAACAAAACAAGAATGGCGCAAATCTGCCATTAACAGCATGATGCCACTTTGCAAGCAACAAATAATTAAGCTACTGCACCCAAACGTAACAACAAAGCACATGGCAGTGATCTACACATGTCGACAAAAGATGAGCACTGAGCTACGGCTAGTTCACATCATATCAGGTTCAAACAAGCATGGCAAAAATGCTCAAAGTAAAGGTAACATGCAAAAAGAAAGTTGCAATGTTCAGAGCATCAAAACTACATGCTACAGGAACAAAATAGCAAAACAAGGCATGGATGAATCTACTCAAAGCCTATTCAAAAGTCCCTTACTGACCATAAGCCAAAAGGACTAGAAAATATAGTAACACCCATGTCAATATGAAAGTCTTGTTAACAGATTCAGCAACATGACATGTCAAAACTGATAACGAGATGGCATGTTAACAAGCTCAATGCACTCACTACAGAGCCTCAAATGATAAACTAAGCATACATACATCAAGAAGACTGACATAGAAGACATACATGGCAAGAACACTAACATAGCATATGGATCAACCACAACAAGCTAGGCAAAATTGAATAACATTATACAATCTGCCAGGAAACATTTGGTAGCAAAAGTAGAGGCTCGATTGACTCAAGCTATGGCATCCCATAATTGCAAACAAAGGCATGGATGGATAGAGCAAGTCATGCTTTACAAAACACCCTTACTGAAGTATCTCAAAATATGCATAGATCTCTCGGTATCATCAAGTAAACATGGCATCAAAATCAGCTAAAACAGGGCTGAAATCAGCAACATTAGGACACCTACTTTGCATGCTTGTGCTAGTCACCCATAGATCACAAAATACATGGCATAACCCCTGGAAAGATGACATGGCATTTTTAAAAAACATGTGGGACTCAAATCCATAGGGTGCACATATTAATCAAGCAAAAATAACAAAAGTGCAACTCTGATAAAAATCAGAAACTATCAACATTGCACTCTTCCAACAGCATTTCGGGCATCAAGATGAGCTCAAATGAAAATGATGCAATGGAATGAAATGATCTACTCTTGAGGCGAACATTTTGACATATTATCTGGAAAAAATGGATCTGGATGCGAAGATATAGCATTGAATATTGCCAAAATTACAAAGATTTATGACTTAGAAAAAAGGGGGGAGGAGAGAAGGTAGCAGGGCTGGATCGAGGCGGATCGATCGGATCGGGCGGATCCCGGCCGGCTCAGGACCCGGAAGCTCCAGCCGGGAGGGGCCCGTGGTGGTGGGCCAGTGTGGGCCGTATGTGTTGGGCCGGAGGCGGGTGGCCTTGTGTGGGGAGGCTTTGTGTGGGAGGGCGGGGCCGGTGACCCGTGGGGACCGGGGAGGCGGGCCGGGTTGGGGGCGGCCCGGGGGGTCCGAACCCTCAGGGCCGGGTCAGTTGGGTGGGCTCAACGGTGGCCTTGAGTAAAAGGGGCGTGTCCGTGGTCCAGTTCGTCCGTGGGAAGGCCAGGGAGACTAGGGTTTTCCGGGAGGGGGAAGGGGACCTATATTTATAGGTAAGGAGCTAGGAGAGTCAAATGAGGTGTAGTTTTCCCCACCGATCGTGATCGAGAGGGAAACATGGGGTGACTTAGATGGGTTATTGGGCTGTTTTGGAGGGTGTTGGGCTGCAACAAAAGGCCTTTCGAAGGTCGGTTAACCGTTGGAGTACCAACAGCTCAAATGACGAAACTTGACCGGTGGTCTCGGGGGTTATACCAAGGCCACTAGACAAACCTCGGTCCATTTGAGGGGTTTAATACCCCTGGAAAAATAAAAGGACCGCGGGGAGATAAAGTGCCGGATTGCAAAAGCGGACACGGGAAAAATGCTCGGAATCATGGGCGAACACGTATCTCGATGCACATGATGACATAATATAAAATGCATGACATGGACAAAATGCAAAAGGAAAACCCAACCACGGAGGAATATCAATATCTCGAAAATGGCAAAGTTGGAGTTACAAATATGGAAAGTTACTTGGGGTGTTACAACCTCCACCACTACAAGAGGATCTGTCCGAGATCTAGGGTGAAAAAACTCCGGATACTTTCGAGCGGATTCCTCGCCTCGGTAGCTTCCGGTTGAATGGTGTGACCACTTCACTTTCAAATTTGATTGACTTTTGCGAGTCTTGCGCTCGGTTTCTTCAAGAATAACAGGGTGCTCATGAAAGAGATCTTCTTGAAGGTCAATCTCTTGAAGTTGATAGTGCGTTGGAGGTCTTGAAGCACTTGGAACTGTGACCGTGAAACACATCGTCCGTTTGCAAAGTTGGATGGAAGCTCAAGTTGATGGGAGATCGCCTCTTTCCCAATGATCTTGAAAGGACCCACGTTCTAGGGGCAAGCTTCCCTTTGATCGGCGGCAGTCCTTTCATTGGAGAGGCGGAGGTAGACATGGTCTCCGATTTCAAAAGCCACACCGGTGCTTATCATCATAATAGCTCTTAAAGGCGCGATTTTGCGGCTTTGAGATTCCACGAATGACCTTTTTCTTACATACATATCAAGTCATTGCCAAAGTTGGCGTTCCTGTCTCGAGACCAATTGAGAGAATCGGCACTTTACCCATAGAAATTTGAATGGGGCCTTGCGAACTTCCGGAAGCTGTTGTTGTAAGAGAACTTCGGCATAAGGAAGACAATCTTCCCACTTCATACGAAGGAAATGACACAAGCCCGAGCATATCTTCAAAATTTGATTTACTCGCTCGACTTGGTTTTTGAGGGATGGAAAGCTGTCTTTGAAAGCGAATGTTGGTGCCCGGCCTTGAAAAATCCCGAACTTGGAGGTAAAGATGCCCCGGTTGAAGAGATCACTTGGGAATGCCGTGCAAGAGACAATCACAGGTGTATAGCTCCTTGGCCGAGCTGGTGATGGATTCTTTGATAGGAAGAAAATGAGCCACTTTAGTAAGCTTGTCAATGACAACGAAGATAGCATCATTTCCACGCTTGGACTTTGGAAAGCCGATCCCAAGTCCATTTCAATATGATCAAACTTCCATTGGGAATAGCAAGGGTTGGAGGAGACCAGCTGGTCTTTGGTGTTCCTTTCACTCTTCGGACATCACACTCATTCACGAATTGAGCAATTTCTCGCTTCATTAGTCCACCAATATTTGCTTGAGGTCATGGTACATCTTTACTTCGGGATGAATGGATAAAGCGAATTGTGAGCCTCGTTCATAATGACTTTTCCGATCACCCTTAGGAACCACAATCCGGTCCTCAAAGAGCAGTGTCTTTGTCATCAAACACTTGTACTTAAATGCCCTTGTCGATACCGTTTCACTTTCTTCACCATGGCATCCAAAGTTGAGCCTCCCGAATCTGATCTTCCAAAGAGGAAACTTGAGGTTGGCAAAGAAAGCCTTGAGGAACAACTTGAAGATTCACTTCGGAAGATTCCGAAGATCCGGTGAAAGGGCTTGAGGATTAGGCATTGCGATAACTTTCCTCAAACGTCTGCAATGACATTGCTTTCGGAGTATACTCAATACTTGGGTTGTACTCTTGAATCATTTCGACCCATAGTCCTGAGGTTGAGGTTGGGCTGAGTGAAGATGTACTTGAGACTCTTGTGATCGGTGAAAATGTCCACTTTCCTTCCCAACAAGAGATGTCTCCCGTAATCAATGCATGGACAACGCCGCCAACTCAAGATCGTGAGTGGGGTAGTTCTTTCGTTGGGCTTCAAGGGGAGAGGTATAAGCCACAACTCTCTTCTCTTGCATTAACAAGAGACCTTGAAGAAGCATCACGAAACTTCATATGGCTTGGATTCATCGGGAGGAGTCAAGCGGGAGGCGTGCGAGTTTCTCTTTGAGGGTATTGAAACAACGTCCACTGGGAGACGGACATACTTCCCTTGGAGAAGGTTGGAAAGAGCTTTGCAATCTTGGAGAAGTTCTCAGCGAATCTTGACAATAGCTTGCAAGACCAAAAGCTCGGGGCTTGACATGAGAGGTTCCCAATTCACAATTCGGACACCTTCTGGGATCAACTGCCCTTGGCGGGAGAATGAAAGATAAAGACTTCATCAAGCCGAATTCACATTTGGAGAACTTAGCATAGAATTGGTACTCTGAGCTTGTCTAGCACCAATCGCAAATGTTTGGCATGATCCTTCTTATTCTTGGAAGACCAAATATCATCAAGATAGACCAAGGCAATTCATTGGTGTAGGGGTTGAATATGAAGTTCATCATCCGAGAAAGTTGGAGGAGCATTGCGAGGCGAAAGACATGGATATATTCATAAGAACCAAAGCTTCGAATCTTTGTCTTGGGAATATCTTGTTCACGAATCGAATCGATGATACCCCATCGAAGGTCAAGCTTGGAAACAACTGCACCTTTGAGTTGCTAAAAGCTCATTGATGTTGGGAAGTGGATACTTGTTCTTGATTGTCTTCTTATTCAATGGGGTTCGGCGCAAAAGTCGGTCCGTGCCATCCTTCCGGACAAAAGAACACCACAACCCCAAGGAGATGAACTTCGTGCGATCAAACCGACGCTCTTGTTCATCGAGCTTCTTCAATTCCTTCACTCATCGGGTCCAAGCTTGTGGGGCCCAAGCGGGTTGATGCGGCTCAAGATCGATCGAACTCAAGCGGCGATGAGGAGGCAAGGGCTCTTACGGAAAGACATCTTGGTACTCCGGTTGGAATCGAGAGATGGCATTCATTCGCCCTTCTCATTGGAGAAAAAACCGAATGTTTCATCACAGAGGCATAGATGATCACATCATTAGAAGGTGAGTCAATTGAATTTCCGCAGCACAATCAATGAGCT
Source organism: Aegilops longissima (assembly GCA_021605205.1). NCBI lineage: Eukaryota > Viridiplantae > Streptophyta > Magnoliopsida > Poales > Poaceae > Aegilops > Aegilops longissima. Next base: position 9,289 of record JAHIAM010013437.1, read on the forward strand.
TTGTCTTGTAAACCGATCCATTAGAATAAGATCAATATCCAGTACCAAGGACAATTGGTTTAGGCAATCTATAATCGCCCATCTTGATAAACATCCGGAACCATTAGCTTCATTCATGCATTTCCGGAGACAACGCTAATGGTCTTGGCAAAACTTGGAAAGACAAATCATTTGATGCAAATGGTTTGAATGAAAAGCGATGCACGGTTCAAAAACTTTTAGAATATCATTAACAAGAAGATTACCCATTACCAGAAGAATCCTCTTGAGCTGCATTCATCATATTGACCTTGGCATACTTTGGATTATGTTGACCCTTTGCATTCTGGAAGATTTCACGGGAGGAGGAGGGGCGCCTCGGTTGAAACTTGCATAAGTGACCCCTGGACACTTGTTGCAAGTGACCTCGGAAGGGGCGGTGGTAAGGGCACTTGACCTTGGAGCTTGAAATTAGACTTGTTCGATAGCTTGGGTTGGGTGGGTGGGAAGATCCACGGAAGTTCTTCTTTGGTTTTGGCGGAGCGGAGGAGGGGGTAAAACTTCTTTTTGGCTGCCACTTGAGAAGAGGAGGTGGCGCATCCTGATTCTCTTCTTAGAAGCCCGCATTTGACTGCCGCTTCTTGCTTGAGTGCCATGTTGTAGAAATCATCATACTTATCGCTCAAACAGCACAAAGGTAATGCAGATCTTCTCTCGGACCACCCGGCGATAGATCATACTCCTTTCATCAGTCTCTTGTTAGCAAAGGCAGGGGGTGCGGAAACTCCTCACGCTTCTCCAACACTCTTGGAATGTGATGAGCTCAAATCCGGGGAACTCATCGGTAATACCCGACCTCCTCTGAATCTTTGTATTCTGGACCACTCGGACTTGATCCTTGAGTTGAAGCGATGCAAACTTGACAAAGTCCTCATCGACATTCTCGTCAAAGTGCTTGGGAGTCCACTAACCAATCATGGGTCTGTTGCCTCAACAGGCCCGAAAGACTTGGTGATTAGCGAGGCCCGGTGGGTAGCAAAGTGTGGCTGATTGTTGCCTTGACCTTGATTGCCTTGATTGCCTTTTGCCTTGCCCCATGCGTTCTTGCAAAGCTGCAAAATCATCGAGCATTGGCATTGGTGGCTGCCATGATAGCTTGGGCCTGGAGGCGGAGGTGGAGGTGGAGGTGGAGGTTGGTGATCCCCATCATTGCGATCCGGATTGGGGCCGTTGGCGGAGCCATCTGAAGGGTGACATCCGTTAGTCCTTTGATAGACAAATGATAAGAGAATCAGCGGATAGAAATTGCAACATATAGTCTTCACAATAAACATTGAACAAGAATGAGCGAATGAATTCAAAGTTAATCATCCACATCCATTGGTGGAAGCCACTTAGATAAAGATATGGAAACAACATCATCTTAGAAACAAATCGAAATCACAATTGAAAACAAAGATTGGCTTCTAGAATGGCGGAACAAACACATGATAGAATTTCCTCAAAGTGTTAGTGGTGGGGCCCCGGACCTGACGTATAGCAGCGTCACGAATGACTAACAAGGCCCCGAATCAGCATAGCCAAGGATTCTTTAAGGCGTCGCACCCTTTTCGGCCGTGAATGGGGGACCACTGAGCGTTGAACCCCAATCTCAAATCATACATCACGGAAAGAATATCACTAAGCTACTAGAATTCCCACCTATAAATCCGAAACTTTGGTTATCAATCGGGGG
>JAHIAM010013438.1:0-13153 GCA_021605205.1 Aegilops longissima
GGCCTGCCCTAGGCAGCCCCTCTCTCTTTCCGCAGGGCCCAATAAGGCCCAATACTTCTCCCGGCGAATTCCGTAACTCTCCGGTACTCAGAAAATACCTGAATCATTTGGAACCTTTCCGAACTCCGAATATAGTCGTCAATATATCGATCTTTACGTCTCGACCATTTCGAGACTCCTCGTAATGTCCCGATCTCATCCGGGACTCGAACTCCTTGGTACATCAAAACTCATAAACTCATAATATAAGCATCGCCGAAACCTTAAGCGTGCGGACCCTACGGGTTCGAGAACTATGTAGACATGACCTAGAACCATTCTCGGTCAATAACCAATAGCGGAACCTGGATGCCCATATTGGTTCCTACATATTCTCTGAAGATCTTTATCGGTCAAACCGCATAACTACATATCGTTGTTCCTTTGTCATCGGTATGTTACTTACCCGAGATTCGATCGTCGGTATCAATACCTAGTTCAATCTCGTTACGGTAAGTCTCTTTACTCGTTCCGTAATACATCATCTCACAACTAACTTATTAATTGCAATGCATGCAAGGCTTATGTGATGTGTATTACCGAGAAGGCCTAGAGATACCTCTCAGACAATCGGAGTGACAAAACCTAATCTCAAATCGCCAACCCAACATGTACCTTTGGAGACACCTGTAGTACTCCTTTATAATCACCCGATTACGTTGTGACGTTTGGTAGTACCCAAAGTGTTCCTCCGTAAGCGGAGTTGCATAATCTCATAGTTACAGGAACATGTATAAGTCATGAAGAAAGCAATAGCAACATACTAAACGATCAAGTGCTAGGCTAACGGAATGGGTCATGTCAATCAGATCATTCTCCTAATGATGTGATCCCGTTAATCAAATGACAACTCATGTCTATGGTTAGGAAACATAACCATCTTTGATTAACGAGCTAGTCAAGTAGAGGCATACTAGTGACACTCTGTTTGTCTATGTATTCACACATGTATTTATGTTTCCGGTTAATACAATTCTAGCATGAATAATAAACATTTATCATGATATAAGGAAATAAATAATAACTTTATTATTGCCTCTAGGGCATATTTCCTTCATCTCCCACTTGCACTAGAGTCAATAATCTAGTTCACATCGTCATGTGATTTAACATCAATAGTTCACATCTATATGTGGTTAACACCCATAGTTCACATCGACATGTGACCAACACCCAAAGGGTTTACTAGAGTCGATAATCTAGTTCACATCGCTATGTGATTAACACCCAAAGAGTACTAAGGTGTGATCATGTTTTGCTTGTGAGATAATTTTAGTCAACGGGTACATCACATTCGAGCCGTAAGTATTTTGCAAATTTCTATGTCTATAATGCTCTTGCGGAGCTACTCTAGCTAATTGCTCCCACTTTCAATATGTATCCAGATTGAGACTTAGAGTCATCTAGATTAGTGTTAAAACTTGCATCGACGTAACCCTTTACGACGAACCTTTTTCACTTCCATAATCGAGAAACATATCCTTATTCTACTAAGGATAATTTTGACCGCTGTCCATTGATCTACTCCTAGTTCACTATTGCACTCCCTTGCCAAGCTTAGTGGTAGGGTATGCAATAGATCTGGTACAACATGACATACTTTATAGAACCTATGGCTGATGCATAGGGAATGACTTTCATTCTCTTTCTATCTTCTGCCGTGGTCGGGTTTTGAGACTTACTCAATCTCACACCTTGTAACACAGGCAAGAACTCTTTCTTTGACTGTTCCATTTTGAACTACTTCAATTTTTTTTTCAAGGTATGTATTCATTGAAAAACTTATCAAGCGTCTTGATCTATCTCTATAGATCTTGATGCTCAATATGTAAGCAGCTTCACCGAGGTCTTTCTTTGAAAAAACTCCTTTCAAACACTCCTTTATGCTTTGCAGAATAATTCTACATTATTTCCGATCTACAATATGTCATTCACATATACTTATCAGAAATGCTGTAGTGCTCCCACTCACTTTCTAGTAAATACAGGTTTCACCGCAAGTCTGTATAAAACTATATGCTTTGATCAACTTATCAAAGCGTATATTCCAACTCGAGATGCTTGCACCGGTCCATAGATGGATCATTTGGAGCTTGCGTATTTTGTCAACACCTTTAGGATTGACAAAACCTTCGGTTGCATCATATACAACTCTTCTTTAAATCAATTAAGGAATGTAGTTTTGTTTATCCATTTGCCGATTTCATAAAATGCGGCAATTGCTAACATGATTTGGACAGACTTAAGCATCGCTTCTGAGTGAGAAAATTTCATCGTAGTCAACACCTTGAACTTTGTCAAGAACCTTTTTCGACAAGTCTATCTTTGTAGATAGTAACACTACTATCAGCATCTGTCTTCCTCTTGAAGATCCATTTATTTAACATGGCTTGCTGATCATCGAGCAAGTCAATCAAAGTCCATACTTTGTTCTCATACATGGATCATATCTCAGATTTTATGGCCTCAAGTCATTTCATGAATCTGGGCTCATCATTGCTTCCTCATAGTTCGTAGGTTCATCATGGTCTAGTAACATGACTTCCGAACATGATTACCGTACCACTCAGTGCGGATCTTACTCTGGAAGACCTACGAGGTTTGGTAGCAACTTGATCTGAAGTTTCATGATCACCATCATTAACTTCCTCACTAATTGGTGTAGGAATCACGGGAACTGATTTACGTGATGAACTACTTTCCAATTCGGGAGTAGGTACAATTACCTTATCAAGCTCTACTTTCCTCCCACTCACTTCTTTCGAGAGAAACTTCTTCTCTAGAAAGGATCCATCTTAACAACGAAAAACTTGCCTTCGGATCTGTGATAGAAGGTGTACCCAATAGTTACCTTTGGGTATTCTATGAAGACGCACTTCTCCGATTTGGGTTCGAGCTTATCGGTGAAAACTTTTTCACATAAGCATCACAACTCCAAACTTTTAAGAAACGACGACTTAGGTTTTATTGTTAAACCATAGTTCATACGGTGTCGCCTCAGCGGATTTAGATGGTGCCCTTTTAAGCGTGAATGCAGCTGTCTCTAATGCATAACCCCAAAGCGATAGTGGTAAACCGATAAGAGACATATAGATCGCACCATATCCAATAAAGTGCGGATTCGACTTTCGGACACACCATTATGCTGTGGTGTTCCATATGGCGTGAGTTTGAAACTATTTCACATTGTTTCAAATGAAGACCAAACTCGTAACTCAAATATTCATCTCCACGATCAGATCGCGAAACTTTATTTTCTTGTTACGATGATTTCCACTTCACTCTGAAATTCTTTGAACTTTTCAATTATTTCAGACTTATGTTTCATCAAGTAGATATACCCATATCTGCTCAAATCATCTTGTGAAGGTAAGAAAATAACGATACTTGCTACGAGCATCAACACTCATTGGATCGCATACATCAGTATGTATTATTTCCAACAAGTTTGTTGCTCGTTCCATTGTTCCGAACAACGGAGTTTCAGTCATCTTGCCCAAAAGGCACGGTTCGCAAGCATCAAGCGATTCATAACCAAGTGATTTGAAAATCCATCTTTATGGAGTTTCTTCATGCGCTTTACACCGATATGACCCCAAAGCGGCAAGTGCCACAAATAAATTGCACTATCATTATTAACTTTACATCTTTTGGTTTCAATATTATGAATATGTATCACACGATCGAGATCCAACAAACTATTTTCATTGGGTGTATGACCATGAAGGTTTTATTCATTTAAACAGAACAACAATTATTCTTTGACTTTAAATGAATAACCGTTTTGAAAACTATTTTCATTGGGTGTATGACCATTGAAGGTTTTATTCATGTAAATGAACAATAATTATTCTTTGACTTTAAATGAATAACCGTTTTGCAATAAACATGATCAAATCATATTCATGCTCAACGCAAACACCAAATAACATTTATTTAGGTTTAACACTAATCCCGAAAGTATAGGAGTGTGCGATGATGATCATATCAATCTTGGAACTACTTCCAACACTCATCGTCACTTCCCTTTAACTAGTTTCTGTTCATTCGCAACTCCTGCTTTTGAGTTACTACTCTTAGCAACCGAACCAGTATCAAATACCGAGGGGTTGCTACGAACACTAGTAAAATACACATCAATAATTTGTATATCAAATATACCTTTGTTCACTTTGCCATCCTTCTTATCCGCCAAATACTTGGGGTAGTTCCGCTCAAATGACCAGTTCCATTGTAGCAAAAGCACTTAGTCTCGTGCTTAGATCGGACTTGGGCTTCTTCACTCGAGCAGCAACTTGCTTGCCGTTGTCCTTGAAGTTCCCCTTCTTCCCTTTGCCCTTTTCCTTGAGTCTAGTGGTCTTGTCAATCATCAACACTTGATGCTCTTTCTTGACTTCTACCTTCGTCGATTTCAACATCACGAAGAGCTCGGGAATCGTTTTCGTCATCCCTTGCATACTATAGTTCATCACGAAGTTCTAGTAACTTAGTGATGGTGACTAGAGAATTTTGTCAATCACTATCTTATCTGGAAGATTAACTCCCACTTGATTCAAGCGATTGAAGTACCCAGACAATCTGAGAACATGCTCACTAGTTGAGCGATTCTCCTCCATCTTTTAGCTATAGAACTTGTTGGAGACTTCATATCTCTCAACTCGGTATTTGCTTGAAATATTAACTTCAACTCTGGAACATCTCATATGGTCCATGACGTTCAAAACGTCTTTGAAGTCCCGATTCTAAGCCGTTAAGCATGGTGCACTAAACTATCAAGTAGTCATCATATTGAGCTGGCCAAACGTTCATAACGTCTGCATCTGCTCCTGCAATAGGTCTGTCACCTAGCGGTGCATCAAGGACATAATTCTTCTGTGCAGCAATGAGGATAAACCTCAGATAACGGATCCAATCCGCATCATTGCTACTAACATCTTTCAACACAGTTTTCTCTAGGAACATATTAAAATAAACATAACAAACATAGGGAAGCAACAACGCGAGCTATTGATCTACAACATAATTTGCAAAATACTACCAGGACTAAGTTCATGATAAATTAAAGTTTAATTAATCATATTAAAAACTCCCACTTAGACAGACATCTCTCTAGTCATCTAAGTGATTACGTGATCCAAATCAACTAAACCATGTCCGATCATCACGTGAGATGGAGTAGTTTCAATGGTGAACATCACTATGTTGATCATATCTACTATATGATTCACGCTCGACCTTCGGTCTCCGTGTTCGAGGCCATATCTGTTATATGCTAGGCTCGTCAAGTTTAACTTTGAGTATTCAGCGTGTGCAACTGTTTTGCACCGTTGTAGATGGACGTAGAACTTATCACCCGATCATCACGTGGTGTGCGGGTACTACTGAACTTTGGCAACGGTGCATACTCGTGGAGAACACTTCTTGATAATTTTTAGTGAGAGATCATCTTATAATGCTACCGTCAATCAAAGCAAGATAAGATGCATAAAGGATAAACATCACATGCAATCAATATAAGTGATATGATATGGCCATCATCATCTTGTGCTTGTGATCTCCATCTCGAAGCACCGTCATGATCACCATCGTCACCGGCGCGACACCTTGATCTCCATCGTAGCATCGTTGTCGTCTCGCCAACTATTGCTTCTCGACTATCGCTACCGCTTAGTGATAAAGTAAAGCAATTACATGGCTTTGCATTTCATACAATAAGCGACAACCATATGGCTCCTGCCGATTGCCGATAACTTGGTTACAAAACATGATCATCTCATACAATAAATATAGCATCACGTCTTGACCATATCACATCACAACATGCCTGCAAAAACAAGTTAGGCGTCCTCTACTTTGTTGTTGCAAGTTTTACGTGGCTGCTACGGGCTGAGCAAGAACCGTTCTTACCACGCATCAAAACCACTACGATAGTTTGTCAAGTTGGTGCTGTTTTAACCTTCGCAAGGACCGGGCGTAGCCACACTCAGTTCAACTAAAGTGAGAGAGCAGACACCCGCCGGTCACATTTAAGCAACTAGTGCTCGGCGGTGAAACCAGTCTCGCGTAAGCGTCTGGCGTAATGTCGGTCCGGCCGCTTCATCTCACAATACCGCCGAACCAAAGTATGACATGCTGGTAAGCGGTATGACTTATATCGCCCACAACTCACTTGTGTTCTACTCGTGCATATGACATCAACGCGCATAAAACCAGGCTCGGATGCCTTTGTTGGGGAGCGTAGTAATTTCAAAAATTTCCCACGCACACGCAAGACCATGGTGATGGCATAGCAACGAGAGGGGGAGGAATGCCCACGCACGTACCCTCGTGAAAGCGGAAGCGTTATAACAACGCGGTTGATGTTGTCGTGCGTCTTCACGATCCGACCGATCCAAGCACCGAGCGTCGGCACCTCCGAGTTACGCACACGTTCAGCTCGATGGCGATCCCGGACTCGATCCAGCAAAGTGTCGGGATGAGTTCCGTCAACCGACGGCGTGGTGGCGATGATGATGCTCCACCGGCGCAGGGCTTCACCTAAGCTCATGACGATATGACTTCTCCTCGCGCAGGGCTTCGCCTAAGCTCATGACGATATGACCGAAGTGGAATATGGTGGAGGGGCACCGCACACGGCTAAGGAACGATCCGTAGATCAACTTCTGTCTGGGGTGCCCCCTGCCCCCGTATATAAAGGAGCAAGGAGGAGGTGGCCGGCCAAGGAGGAGGCGCCAAGGGGAGTCCTACTCCCAGGGAGTAGGACTCCTCCTTTCCTAGTAGGAGTAGGAGAGAAGGAAGGGAAGGGAGGAAGGGGTGCGGCCCTCCCTAGTCAATTCGGACTAGGCCTTGGGGCACGCGGCCTGCCCTAGGCAGCCCTCTCTCTTTCCCAGGCCCAATAAGGCCCAATACTTCTCCCGGCGAATTCCCGTAACTCTCCGGTACTCGAAAAATACCTGAATCATTTGGAACCTTTCGAACTCCGAATATAGTCGTCCAATATATCGATCTTTATGTCTCGACCATTTCGAGACTCCTCGTAATGTCCCGATCTCATCCGGACTCGAACTCCTTCGGTACATCAAAACTCATAAACTCATAATATAAGCATCGCATGAAACCTTAGCGTGCGGACCCTACGGGTTCGAGAACTATGTAGACATGACCTAGAACCATTCTCGGTCAATAACCAATAGCGGAACCTGGATGCCCATATTGGTTCCTACATATTCTCTGAAGATCTTTATCGGTCAAACCGCATAACTACATCGTTGTTCCTTTGTCATCGGTATGTTACTTACCGAGATTCGATCGTCGGTATCCAATACCTAGTTCAATCTCGTTGCGGTAAGTCTCTTTACTCGTTCCGTAATACATCATCTCACAACTAACTTATTAATTGCAATGCTTGCAAGGCTTATGTGATGTGTATTACCGAGAAGGCCTAGAGATACCTCTCCAGACAATCGGATGACAAAACCTAATCTCAAATCGCCAACCCAACATGTACCTTTGGAGACACCTGTAGTACTCCTTTATAATCACCTAGTTACGTTGTGACGTTTGGTAGTACCAAAGTGTTCCTCCGTGGCGGAGTTGCATAATCTCATAGTTACAGGAACATGTATAAGTCATGAAGAAAGCAATAGCAACATACTAAGCGATCAAGTGCTAGGCTAACGGAATGGGTCATGTCAATCAGATCATTCTCCTAATGATGTGATCCCGTTAATCAAATGACAACTCATGTCTATGGTTAGGAAACATAACCATCTTTGATTAACGAGCTAGTCAAGTAGAGGCATACTAGTGACACTCTGTTTGTCTATGTATTCACACATGTATTTATGTTTCGGTTAATACAATTCTAGCATGAATAATAAACATTTATCATGATATAAGGAAATAAATAATAACTTTATTATTGCCTCTAGGGCATATTTCCTTCAGTCTGAGCTGCGTGCTCGGCCGGCTGGGTGTCGGGACTGTGTGTCCTCGAGTTTAAATACTCGGCCGCTCCAACAGACGTATAAGCTGAGACATCAGTTGGAACTGGTCTACCAAATCATTGTCTTCACCAACCTAACTGGTTCTACTTCCTCAACTCTTTCATTTCCTCATTCTTGTGTTGAGTGTTCATTCATATCTCGTGTTTGAAGACTTTGGTGAAGACTTTCTCAATTTCCTCAGTTCAATTTCTTGATCTGTTTGTGTTCATCTTGTGCTATCCGTGTGTTTACGCTTTACATACTCTTTGATTGTCTTCATTTCATCATGATGACCATGCCGCATTCTCTTATGCTTACTTGAGTACTTATTCCGCTGCAAGTAGTTCTTCACTAAGGAATTTCCTCACCGGCAAATTCCTCGGTGAAGAATTCATAAAATCGCCTATTCACCCTCCCTCTAGTCGATATAACACTTTCAATTGGTATCGAGCAAGGTACTCCTTGTTACGTGTGATTTAGTTTAACCACCGGAGTTTTAGTTATGTCGACCGCAGGTATGAAGAAAGTGACATGCCCTATCTTTGGCGGTCACGATTATCCCAAGTGGAAGGCCATGATGAGGAAGCGCCTCATGGCAATGGACAGCGAGCTGTGGACCGTCCTTTGAAATTGGTCTTCTTGATCTATGCAAGGCGGCGACGAGATGATATTCGCAAGTTCACTCGACTTGACATCGTGGCGAAGGATATCATCTGTTCTTGCCTATCTAGAGATGAATTCAAGCGCATTATGCATCTTTGCAATGCGAAGCTTATCTGGGACCGAATCTCCGACGTCTATGAAGGTCATCGAACCCGTCATGATCCTTGGTTTGAGGACTTCAAGGAATCTCTCAAAATGATGACTTTCGAACCAGATTCATCATCTTCTGCATCATGTCTCATGGCAAAGGGTGACGAGGTAACCGAATGTTCCTCATCTGAGTTTAGTGACTATGAATCTGATGATGATATTGAACCTAGTTATGCCAAACTTGTTTGCATTGCCACTAAACAACAAACGGCCTTGGAAAAGGTTCAAAACATGCTAGATAAAAGTGATGATATGTTAGGTGAAGAAATGGATCGCACTAAAGCCCCGATCGAAAATCTTCAGAGACTTGGTCTAGGTTTGACAACCTTCAAGGTCATCATAACACTCTCTAGTCGATCATGAGAAACTTTCTTATGAATTTCTTCAAAGAAAGCAAGATCTTGAGAAGCTAAGAGTGAGTTATGAAGATCTTCGAAGGAGCGATTCATTACTTGCTCAACAAATCAAGCGCTTCTCGTGAAAAATTTGTTCCTCCATGCTTAAAGTGCATTGAGCGTGAATCGCTAATTCTTCACTGAATGTTCAAATGCTTCAAGCTGTTACAAATTCTTCACCTGCCTCTGCTATCACTAATTCCTCATCTGAGGAGATTGCTAGTATCACTGACGATGCAGGGCTGAAGGAATTGTACATGACAGGCATGTACAAAAGCCTCAAAGGGCATCAGACTCTTTGTGATGTGCTTAAAAAGCAGATCCTCAACAGAACCCTAGGAAAGAGGGTATTTCCTTTGAGAGGAAACTCAATGCTGATGGAACATATTGGAAGCTTTGGCGGTATCCCAAAACCTCATGGGTTCTGCAAAGGGACCTCCAGTTGATCCATCTAACTTATCTGACTTTACATGCGAATCTCCTCATTCTTCTAATGAGTCATTTGACTCGAACTATAAACCGTTCAAAAATCAGAATGGTGAAGTATTTGCTAGATATGTTGGCACTAAGCTGCAGAGCGGTTCCCCTTTGAAGAAAATCTGGGTTCCCAAGAAGTGCCTTGAAAGTCTTGGTGAATGTCCTCATGACACCACACTGTGAAGAATAGGAACCCCAGTTCAAACTCTTCATATGGACCAAATTCTTCATATGGATCCAAGTCCTCATCGGACCAAATTCCTCACGTGGATCAAATTCCTCAAAAGGATCAAATTCCTCATATGATTATCATCGTGCTAACAACTCTGTTTCGTGAGGGTAGAGCTAAGGGCTATGAATATGTGCATTATTCTTCAAACCAATATGTTCATAAGTCCTCGAAGAATTTCTACGCTTATTCATATGCTTACCCTAACCCCTCTTATGTGAAAGCGAAATGGATTGGCCTCTATGCCACCATTCTCATATGGTGCTTTCATGAGTGATGAACTCTTTGCCACCCCTTGAGATGTGGGTGGTGAAGAAAAGAACTAACCTCTTCTGCGAGGTCAGGTCTCGGGCGTGCTTTAAACGTCTGAAGAATTTCTTGAGGGCCCGACAAAATGCTCGAAAGGGACGAGCTAATCATGAAGAAATGAACTTTCATTTCACACGTCCTCATACTACTTATCTGTTATACTGCCTGAAAGGACGCAGGCTAATCATGAAGAAATGAACTTTCATTTCACACGTCCTCATACTACTTATCTGTTATACTGCCCTTATGAAATTCATCTGATGAACTTGATATCATATTCTTCACTGATGAAGTATATGAGATCGTAAGTTGCACTAATTCATCTGCAGGATGATCAACCCAAAGCCAATGAGTGGGTCCTCGATAGTGGATGTACAAATCACATGGTGGTGACAAGAATCTATTGATGGATACTCCTTATCACCGTCACATCTGAAGCATATCATCTTTCTTGACAAAGGCAAAAGTCGGTATTGGGTCTTGGTAAGGTTGCGATCTCTAAGGACATACACATGGACAAAGTCATGCTTGTTGAGTCCTTAGGATACAACCTCATGTCGATCTCAATGCTCTGTGATCTTGATATGGTTGTTATCTTTCACAAGTATCGTTGTGTTGTGATTATGGAAGTGACAATTCCAAAGTCTTCAAAGGCTTTAGGAGAGGAGACTTGTATATTGTTGATTTCTCTCTGAGGACCACAACCAGCCGTGTGTCTACTTGCAAAAGCTTCGAAGGCTGGCTATGGCATCGGCGACTTAGTCACGCAGGCATGAGGAATTTGCACACGCTTGCAAAGAAGAAGCATGTCATTGGCATTGAGAATGTCAAATTCCTCAAGGATCACTTGTGTGGAGCCTGTGAAGCTGGAAAAATGACCAAGGCCAAGCATCCAGCGAAGACTATCATGACCACTACTCGTCCATTTGAATTGCTTCACATGGACCTCTTTGGTCCTAATCATTATTCAGCAGTCACTAATGATGCATCTTTATATGGCTTTGTTATTGTTGATGATTACTCTCGTTACACATGGGTACACATTGTTACTTACAAAAATGAAGTGCAGGAAGTCTTCAAGCGATTTTCCTCGAGGGCTTCAACTAACTTTGGTGTGAAGATCGGACACATCGGGAGTGACAATGGAACTGAGTTCAAGAATTCGGTCTTGATGCCTATCTTGATGAACTTGGTATTACTCATGAGTTATCTGCTCCCTATACTCCTCGGCAAAATGGCGTCGTGGGCGCAAGAACATAACTCTTGTTGAGATGGCTCGCACTATGCTTGATGAATACAAAGCGCCTAGTCGTTTTTGGATTGATGCAATTGATACCGCGTGCCACATCATCAACAGAGTATATCTTCACAAATTCTTCAAGAAGACTGCCTATGAACTCCTCACCGACAAGAAACCCAATGTGAGTTATTTGAGTCTTGATTGCTAAATGCTGGATTAGAGATCCTCATCATAATTCTAAATTTGCACCGAAAGCACATGAAGGTTTTATGCTTGGTTACGGAAAGGACTCGCACACCTCTGAGTCTTCAACATCGCTCTTCACAAGATTGTTGATACTTTAGATGTGCGGTTCGATGAAACTAATGGCTCGCAAAGAGAGCACCTACCTTCGTGTTAGATGAACCAGCACCGAGGAATCCATCAAGTTCAAGGCAAGCGAGGATGTCATTCCTCTTGAAGAATCTGCTGAAGAATTCATTCCGATCTGTGAAGAACGTCGGTGATGCACTGAAGATAATGTGAAGACAATGGTCTTTGAGGAAAATGATCAAATTCCTCGACAACCAGCTCATCCTCGCGTTGCAAAAGAAGTGCAAGTTGACAAGATCATCGATGACATTGAAGCGCCGAGTCCTCTCACACGCTCAAAAGCTTCACATTTATCTAACTTTTGTGGGCACTATGCTTTTGTCTCTATCACAGAGCCCACTAAGGTAGATGAAGCATTTGGAGCCCTGAGTGGATTCGAGCAATGCAAGAAGAATTACATCGATTCGAGCTCAACAATGTCAGGAACTGGTCAAACATCCAGATCCTCGCAAGCATAATATCATTGGCACAAAGTGGATCTACCGCAACAAGCAAGATGAAAATGGCCTTGTGGTGAGGAATAAGGCACGACTTGTAGCTCAAGGCTACACACAGGTTGAAGGAATTGATTTCGATGAAACTTTTGCACTGTTGCTAGACTTGAGGCTATTCGCATATTACTTGCTTATGCTAACCATCATAACATCACTTTATATCAAATGGATGTGAAAAGTGCATTCCTCAATGGTAAGCTTGAGGAAGAAGTATATGTTACTCAACCCCGGGTTTTGAAGATCCAAAGAATCCGACAAAGTCTTGAGACTCAACAAGGCCCTCTATGGTCTCAAACAGGCCCCCAGGCGTGGTATGATACATTGAAGGAATTCTTCGTGAAGAATGGCTTCACACCAGTTCACTCGACCCTACTCTCTTTACTAAATCATATGATGGTGAACTGTTTGTGTGCCAAATATCGTTGATGATATTATCTTTGGTTGTCTTGACCAACGTTATAGTGATGAATTTGCCTATATGATGAGTGAAGAATATCAAATGTCTATGATGGGAGAGTTGAAATTCTTCTTAGGTCTTCAAATTTCAACAACACAATGGCATATTCATATCTCGGAGAAATACCTCAAAGATGTCCGAAGAAATTAGGCATGCAAGATTGCAAAGGTGTCAAAATTCCTATGCCCACAAATGGCCATCTATGCAATTGATGAAAATGGTATTGACTTGATCACAAGGTATACCGCTCCATGATTGGTTCTCTATTGTACTTATGTGCATCTAGGCAGATATAATGCTTAGTGTTTGCATATGTGCCCGATTTCAAGCTACACGAAGGAAT
>JAHIAM010013443.1:0-15229 GCA_021605205.1 Aegilops longissima
CTACATACCCTTGGAAAGCGGGGTTGAAAGCGTTCAAGTCATCCAAACCGATGATCCTAGTCTTTGAAAGCCCCCGTATGGTTGGGAAGGCGTCTCCTCCTTTTGATCCAGCGGGGAAGGAGGTTGATGAAAGATCCGGGACCGGCAGTGGTGGTGGATCGGATCTCGGCGGGCCGAAGCGTCTGCGGAGGAGGGTGTAGCAAGGGGAGAGGGGCGCCAAGAGCATGGGTCGGCCTCCCCCTTTAAGGCCCCCTAGGGCCCGGCCTGAGATGGGATCTCCAAGGGGCGGCCCGAGTGCTTCCCAAGCCAGTGGGCGCCCCCCCCAAGGTTTCCCAACCCTAGGGGGGGCCCAGGCACCAGCCCAGAGGCTGGTTCCCCTCCACTTCACCCATGGGGCCCTCCGGGATAGGTGGCCCCCCGTGGACCGGACCCCCGGTGGTCGGTACTGGTGACCAAACTTTCCCAATGGGAAACCTGACCCTATATAATTCTTTACCTCCGGACCATTCCGAACTCCTCGTGACGTCGGATCTCATCGGACTCAAACAACTTCGGTTCTGCATCTTATCTCTACAACCTAAGCGTCCAAGACCTTAAGTGTAGACCCTACGGGTTGGGAGACATCGACATGGGAAAGGGCCTCCGGTCAATAACCAAAAGGATTGGATAATGTTGGCTCCCAATGCTCCTCGATGATCTCATCGGATGAACCACGATGTCGAGATTCAAGCAACCCGTATACAATTCCTTTGTCAATGATGCGTTACTTGCGAGATTGATCGTGGTATCCCAATACCTCGTTTAATCTCGTTCGAAAGTCACTTTCTACCGTAATGCATGATCCCTGACCGGACACTTGGTCACTTGAGCTCATTATGATGATGCATTCAGTGGGCCCGAGATACCTCCCGTCATGGTGACAAATCCATCTCGATTCGTGCCCCAGCAGACACTTTCGGAGATACCGTGTACCTTTATAGTCACCCGTTGTTGTGCGTTTGGCACCAAAACTCCTCGGTATGGGTTACAATCTCATGGTCTAAAAATGATACTTGACATTTGGAAAACTCTAGCTAAACAAACTACCCGATCTTTGGCTATCTTAGGATTGGGTCTTGTCCATCATCATTCTCCCAATGATGTGATCCGTTATCAATGACATCCAATGTCCATAGTAAAACCATGACTATCTTGATCAACAGCTAGTCAACTAGAGGCTCACTAGGGTTGTGGTCTATGTATTCACCGTGTATTCGATTTCGGATAACACAATTATAGCATAATAAAGACATTATCATGAACAAAAATATAATAAATTTTATTATTGCCTCTGGGCATATTTCCAAATCTCCCCACTAAGTCAATAATCTAATTACATTGGATGAATCGAACACCCATAAGTTCGGTGTTATCATGTTTTGCCTAGGGAAGGTTTAGTCGGGATCTGCCACATTCAGGTTGCTTTACAAATATCTATGTCTCCATCTTGAACATTTTCACGAATGGAGTTGAGCGGCACTTGGTTGGTCTTCTTGTGAAACCTGGGCTCCGCAAGTGCAATAGCTCGGTGTTGTCCGGAAAGTGGATCGGCCCCGCTTTGGTATGACTCCGGTGGGGTGAACTCCTTCACCAAATTCTTCATGCTGCCTCGGGCTGCCATGTACTCCGCTTCAATGTAGATCCCGCCCGGCTTTGCTTGCATGCACCGCTTCGCCCACCATTCAAAATAACCGTATCCGGTTTGTGACTTAAGTCATCGGATCTGTGAATAGCGTGGTAACCCTTCGCAGTCTTCGTCACCTCCATAAGCGAAACATGTCCTTTGTCCTTTTCGGTCCGGGATATTCTTGACCGTGTCCGGTGTTCCTTGCGGGATTACTTTGGTACCTTCCTACCAAACTTCGGCAAGGTTTACATCAGGTGCGGTACAGCATGGCATACATAATAGACCCTATGGCTGAGGCATAGGGGATGACACTCATCTCTTCTTTATCTTCTGCATAGTAGGGACATTGAGCGGGACTCAATCTTACCTTACTGTCTGAGGAGAACCCTTTCTTGGACTGATCCATATTGAACTTCTTCAATATCTTATCAAGGTATGCTTTGTGGAAGACCTATGAGCGTCTTGATCTATCCTATAGATCTTGATGCCTAATATGTAAGACTTCTCCAAGGTCCTTCATTGAAAAACACTTATTCAAGTAGACCTAATGCTGTCCAAAAGTTATATATCATTTCCCATCAAAAGTATGTCATCTACATATATGATACTCTGAAGCTCCCACTCACTTTCTTGTGCAGCTTCTCCATAAGTCTGCATAAACTAAGCGCTTTGATCATCTCATCCGAGAGAATGTTCCAACTCAGGATGCTTGCATTATAAATGGATGGCTGGATACGTGCAGACCTTATTAGCATTCTGGGTTGACAAAACCTTCCGGCTGCATCATATACAGTTCTTCCTTAAGATGGCCGTTAAGGAATGCCGTTTGGCGTCCATTTGCCATATCTCATAATCATAATAGCGGCAATTGCTAACATGATTAGAGACGGACTTCAGCTTGATGCAGGAGAAGAATCTCATCATAAGTCAATCCCTTGAACTTGCGATAACCTTTAGCGACAAATCGGGCTTTATAGATGGTAACATTACCATCGGTGTCCTTCTTCTTCTTAAAGATCCATTTGTTTTCTATATTTCGCCGATCATCGGTATATCTATCAAAGTCCATACTTTGTTTTCATACATGGATCCTATCTCGGATTACATGGCTTCAAGCCATTTGTTGGAATCTGGGCCGCCATCGCTTCTTCATAATTCGAAGGTTCACGTTGTCTAACAACATGATTTCCGGAATTGGGTTGCCATACCACTCACGAATTAGAGCGTGTCCTAATGGACCTGAGGATTCGAGTGTAACTTGTTGAAGTACCTTGATCATCATCATTAATTTCCTCTTTGGTGGTGTAGGCACCACGGGAACATTTCTGAGCTGCACTACTTTCCGGTTCAGAGGTAGTACTTCATCAAGTTCTACTTTCCTCCCACTTACCTCCTTTAGAGAAACTCTTTTCCAAGAAAGGATTCGTTCTTAACAACAAAGATCTTGCCTTCGGATCTAAGGTAGAAGGTATACCCAATGGTTTCCTTAGGGTATCCTATGAAGGCGCATTTTTCCGACTTGGGTTCGAGCTTTTCGGGTTGAAGTTTCTTGACATAAGCATCGCATCCCAAACTTTTAGAAAGCGACGGCTTAGGTTTCTTCCCAAACCATAATTCTTCGGTGTGGTCTCAGCAGGATTTAGGCGGTGCCCTATTTAAAGTGAATGCAGCTGTCTCTGGTATCCCCAAAATGATAGCGGTAAATCGGTAAGAGACATCATAGATGCACCATATCCAATAGAGTGCGATTCACGACTTCGGACACCCCACCACCTGAGAGGTGTTCAGTAGCGTGAGTTGTGAAAGCGATTCCACATTTCCTTAAGTGTGTACCAAATTAGTGACTTAAATATTCTCCTCCACGATCTGGCCGTAAGAACTTTATTTTTCGGTCCGTTGATTCTCTACCTCATTCTGAAATTCCATGAACTTTTCAAAGGTCTCGGACTTGTGTCATCAAGTAGACATACCCATATCTACTCAAGTCATCGGTGAGGTGAGAACATATTGATATCCTCCATGAGCCTCAACGCTCATTGGACCGCACACATCGGTATATATGATTTCCAATAAGTTGGTTGCTCGCTCCATTATTCGGAGAGCGGAGTCTTGGTCATTTTGCCCATGAGGCATGGTTAGCATGTGTCAAATGATTCATAATCGAGAGACTCTAAAGTCCATCAGAATGCAGCTTCTTCATCGCTTGACACCAATGTGACCAAAGGCGGCGATGCCACAAGTATGTGGGACTATCGTTATCAACTTTACATCTTTTGGTATTCACACTATGAATATGTGTAACATTCGTTGAGATTCATTAAGAATAAACCATTGACCATCAGACATGACCATAAAACATATCTCTCATATAAATAAAACAACCATTATTTCGGATTTAAATGAGTAGCCATCTCGCATTAAGCGAGATCACGATACAATGTTCATGCTCAAACTTGGCACTAAATAACAATTATTGAGGTTTAAAACCAATCCGTGGGTAAATGTAGAGGTAGCGTGCGGCGACAATCACATCGACCTTGGAACCATTCCGGCGCGCGATCGTCACCTCGTCCCGCTTGATCTCCATCTATTCCGCAGCTCTGCTGTGAGTTACAAATATGAGCAGCGGCACCGGTATCAAATACCGGGAGTTACTCTGATGCTGGTAAGGTACACATCAATTACATGTATATCAAATATACCTTTAGTGTTGCGGCCTTCTTATGCTTTAAGTATTTGGGGCAGTTCCGCTTCGATGACCCTTCCTTTGCAATAAAAGCACTTTCAGTCTCGAGCTTGGGTCCATTCTTTGACTTCTTCCCGGCAAGCTGGCTTGCGGTAGCGGCAACATCTTTGCCGTCCTTCTTGAAGTTCTTCTTACCTTGCCCTCCTTGAACTTAGTGGTTTTATTGACCATCAACACTTGATGTTCTTTCTTGATTTCTACCTCTGCTGACTTTAGCATTGAAAATACTTCAGAATAGTTTTCACCATCCCACGCATATTGTAGTTCATCACAAAGCTCTTGTAGCTCGGTGGGGCGGCCGAAGAGATTCTATCAATGACCGCCTCGTCAGGAGGTTAATATCCAGCTGGGACGGACGGTTGTACAACCAGACATTTTAAGTATGTGCTCCTTGTGAACTATTTTCCTCCATCTTACAACTATATAACTTGTCGGAACTTCATATCTCTCGACCGGGCATGAGCTTGGAAAACCATTTTCAACTCCTCGAACATCTCATATGCTCCGTGTTGCTCAAAAGCGCTTTTGGAGCCCGGTTCTAAGCTGTAAAGTATGCACGCCTTTGACGAGGAGTAATCATCGTACGAGACTGCCAAGCATTCATAATGTCTTGGTTCTGCGGATAGGTGCTTCACTAGCGGTGCTTCTAGGACATATTGTTTCTTGGCTGCTATGAGGATGATCCTCGGGTTCGGACCAGATCCGAATAGTTGCTGCCATAAATCTTTCAGCTTGGTTTTCTCTAGGAGCGTTGAAGTTCATGGTGACATGGCGTTGGCCATTTGATCTACAAGACATTTTGCAAAGACTTTAGACTAATGTTCATGATAATTAAGTTCATCTAATCAAATTATATAATGAATTCCCACTCAGATTTGACATCCCTTTAGTCATCTAAGTGTTACATGATCCGGTCGACTAGGCCGTGTCCGATCATCCGTGAGCGGACTAGTCATCGTCGGTGAACATCTCCATGTTGATCGTATCTTCCATCGACTCATGTTACGACCTTTCGGTCTCTTGTGTTCCGTGGCCATATGCATGCATACTAGGCTCGTCAAGTTAACCCTAAGTGTTTTGCATATGTAAAACTATCTTACACCCGTTGTATGTGAGCGTAAGAATCTATCACACCCGATCATCACGTGGTGCTTGAAGCGACGAACTTTATAGCGGTGCTGCAGTTAGGGAACACTTTCTTGAAATTATTATAAGGGATCATCTTATTTACTACCGCCATTCTAAGTAAACAAGATGCATAAAACATAATAAACATCACATGCAATTATATAAAGTAGTGACATGATATTGCCAATATCATATAGCTCCTTTGATCTTCATCTTGAGGCTCCATGATCATCTTCGTCACGGCGCATGACACCATGATCTCCATCATCGTGTCTCCATGAAGTTTGCGCCAACTATTACTTCTACTACTATGGCTAACACGTTTAGCAATAAAGTAAAGTAATTTACATGGCGTTGAATCAATGACACGCAGAGTCATACAATAATTAAAGACAACTCCTATGGCTCCTGCGGTTGTCATACTCATCGACATGCAAGTCGTGATTCCTATTACAGAAAATGATCTCATAAATCACAATATATCATTCGTCATTCATCACAACTTCGGCCATATCACATCACATGACAATTGCTGCAAAAACAAGTTAGGCGTCCTCTAATTGTTGTAGCATCTTTTACGTGGCTGCAATTGGGTTCTAGCAAGAGCGTTTTCTTACCTCTGAATAACCACAGCGTGATTTGTCAACTTATATTTACCCTTCATAAGGACCCTTTTAGTGAATCCGCTCCAACTAAAGTGGGAGAGGCGGACACCCGCTAACCACCTTATGCAACTAGTGCATGTCGATCGGTGGAACCTGTCTCACGTAAGCGTCGTGTAAGGTCGGTCCGGGCGCTTCCTCCCACAATACCGTTGAAGCAAAATAAGACTAGTAGCAGCAAGAAAGTTGACAACATCTCGCCCACAACAAATTGTGTTCTACTCGTGCAAAGAGAACTACGCATAGACCTAGCTCATGATGCCCTTTGTTGGGGAGCGTTGCATAAAATAAAAAATTTCCTCGTTCACGAGATCCATCTATGAGTTCATCTAACAGCGAGTGAGAGATGCATCTACATACCCTTTGTAGATCGCGTGCGGAAGCGTTCAAGAGAGCGGGGTTGAGGGAGTCGTTCTCGTCGTGATCCAAATCACCGGAGATCCTAGCGCCTAACGGATGGCACCTTGCGCGTTCAACACCGTGCGGTCAGCGTGGCGTGTCCTCCATCTTGATCCAGCAAGGGAAGGAGAGGTTGATGAAGATCCGGCGGACGCAGCCAGTGTGGTGGTGGATCTGTGATACTCGGCGAGGAGCCGTAAGCAAGCTGGGGAGGAGGAGGTGTAGCGGGGGAGGGGCGCCAAGTGCAGAGTGCACTGCCCTCCCTCCTTTTTATAGGCCCCACAGGCCGACCCCTCTAGAACCCATCTAGATGGGGGCGGCCAGGGGAGGCTTGCCCCCAAAGGCAAGTGGGGCCCCCCCGCTAGGGTTTCCAACCCTAGGCGCAGAGAGGACCAAGTGGGGCGCACCAGCCACCGAGGCTGGTTCCTCCACTTCAGCCCATGGGGCCCTCAGGATAAGTGGCCCCACCGGTGGACCCCCAGGACCCTTACAGTGGTCCGGTACAATCCAGTAACCCCAAAATTCTCCCGATGGCGAAATAGCACTTCTATATATAATTCTTTACCTCCGGACCATTCGGAACTCCTCGTGACATCCGGGATCTCATCGGGACTCGAACAACATTCGGTTTCTGCATACTCATATTCATACAACCCTAAGCGTCAGCAGAACCTTAAGTGTGTAGACCCTACGGGTTAGGGAGACAACGTAGACATGGCCAAGGCGGCTCTCGCTCAATTACCAAAAGCGGGATCTGGATACCCATGTTGGCTCCCACATGCTCCTCGATGATCTCATCGGATGAACCACGATGTCGAGGATTCAAGAAACCCGTATACAATTCCCTTTGTCGGACGGTATGTTACTTGCGAGATTTGATCGTCGGTATCCCAATACCTCGTTCAATCTGGTTGCGGCAAGTCACTTTACTCGTCTTGTCATGCATGATCCCGTGACCGGACACTTGGTCACTTTGAGCTCATTATGATGATGCACAACCGAGTGGGCCAGTGATACCTCTCCGTAATATGGGTGACAAATCCAGTCTCGATCCGTGTCAACCCGCGGACACTTTCCGGAGATACATGTAGTGCACCTTTATAGTCACCCGATTACGTTGTGCGTTTGGTACACCAAAGCACTCCTACGGTATTAAGGAGTTACGATCTCATGGTCTAAGGAAAAGATACTTGACATTGGAAAAGCTCTAGCAAAGCGAACTAAGCGATCTTGTGCTATGCTTGGATTGGGTCTTGTCCATCACATCATTCTCCTAATGATGTGATTGCTGATAACGTTGTAATTTCAAAAATTTCCTACGATCACGCCAAGACCATGGTGATGGCATAACAGCGAGAGGGGAGAGTGTCTGTCACGTATCCTCGTGGGCCAAAGCGGGCGTTATATCAGCAGTGGTTGATGTAGTCGTCGTCTTCACGATCCGACCGATCCAAGCACCGTTACTCGGCACCTCCGAGTTCTTAGCACCGTTCAGCTCGATGGCGATCCCGGGCTCCGATCCAGCAAAGCGTCGGGGAGGAGTTCGTCGACCGACAGCGTGGTGGCGATCTTGATGTTCTACCGTCGCGAGGCTTCGCCTAAACACCGCTACAATATGACCGAGGTGGAATACGGTGGAGGGGCACCGCACTGCGGCTAAGGCGATCTCAGGATCAACTTGTGTGTTCTAGGGTGCCCCCTGCCCCGTATATAAAGGAGCAGGGGAGGGCGGCCAGCCCTTGGGGCGCACCAAGGGAGGGAGTCCTCCTCCTAGTAGGAGTAGGACTCCCTTTCCTAATCCTACTAGGAAGGAAGGGGAAGGAAAGGGAGAGGGAGGGAGAGGAAGGGGGCTGCCCCCCCCTCCTAGTCAATTCGGACTCCCCATGGAGGCGCGCCACCTCTGGTGCAGCCTCTCTCTCCCCTCTTGGCCCAATAAGGCCCTAACTTCCCGGGGTTCCGGTAACCCTCCGGCACTCCAGTTTTCTCCGGAAACTTCGGAACCTTTCCGATGTCGAATATAACCATCCAATATATCAATCTTTATGTCTCGATCATTTGAGACTCCTCGTCATGTCCGTGATCACATCAGGGACTCGAACTCCTTGGTACATCAAAATACATAAACTCATAATATAACCGTCATTGAAACCTTAAGCGTCACGGACCCTACGGTTCGAGAACTATGTAGACATGACCTAGAACCATTCTCGGTCAATAACCAATAGCGGAACACTGGATGCCCATATTGGTTCCTACATATTCTCTGAAGATCTTTATCGGTCGAACCGCATAACAACATCGTTGTTCCTTTGTCATCGGTATGTTACTTACGAGATTGATCGTCGGTATCAATACCTAGTTTAATCTCGTTCGGAAAGTCTCTTTACTCGTTCCGTAATACATCATCTCACAACTAACTCATTAGTTGCAATGCACAAGGCTTATGTGATGTGTATTACGGAGAAAGGCCTAGAGATACCTCTCGAGCAATCGGAGTGACAAATCCTAATCTTGATTCATGCCAACTCAACATATACTTTCGGAGACACTTGTAGAGTACCTTTATAATCACCCGATTCGTTGTGACGTTTGGTAGCACACAAAGTGTTCCTCCGAGTAAGCAGGAGTTGCATAATCTCATAGTTGCGAGAACTTTGTATAAGTCATGAAGATAGCATAAGCAACATACTAAGCGATCAAGTGCTAAGCTAATGAAATGGGTCATGTCAATCATCATTCTCCTAATGATGTGATCTCATTAATCAAATGACAACACATGTCTATGGTTAGGAAACATAACCATCTTGATTAATGAGCTAGTCTAGTAGAGGCATACTAGTGACTATCTGTTTTGTCTATGTATTCATACATGTATTATGTTTCGATTAATACAATTCTAGCATGAATAATAAACATTTATCATGATATGAAATAAATAATAACTTTATTATTGCCTCTAGGGCATATTTCCTTGAGTCTCCCACTTGCACTAGAGTCAATAATCTAGTTCACATCGCCATGTGATTTAACATCAATAGTTCACATCTATATGGTTAACACCCATAGTTCACGTCGACATGTGACCAACACCCAAAGGGTTTACTAGAGTCAGTAATCTAGTTCACATCGCCATGTGATTAACACCCAAAAGTACTAAGGTGTGATCATGTTTTGCTTTGTGAGAGAATCTTAGTCAGCAGGTGCCATACATTCGAGATCCGTATGTATTTTGCAAATCTCTATGTCAACAATGCTACTGCGGAGCTACTCTAGCTAATTGCTCTCACTTTCAATATGTATCTAGATCGAGACTTAGAGTCATCCGGATCGAGTGTCAAAACTTGCATCGGCGTAACCCTTTCGACGAACCTTTTCCACTTCCATAATCGAGAAATATATCCTTATTCCACTAAGGATAATTTTGACCGCTGTCGATGATCTACTCCTAGATCACTATTGTATTCCTTGCCAAACTCAGTGTAGGGTATACAATAGATCAGTACAACATGGCATACTTTATAGAACCTATGGCCAGGCATAGGGAATGACTTTCATTCTCATTCTATCTTCTGCGTGGTGGGGTTTGAGTCTTACTCAATTTCACACCTTGTAACACAGCAAGAACTCTTTCTTTGGTGTTCCATTTGAACTACTTCAAAATCTTGTCAAGGTATGTACTCATTGAAAAAACTTATCAAGCGTTTGATCTATCTCTATAGATCTTGATGCTCAATATGTAAGCAGCTTCACGAGGTCCTTCTTTAAAAACTCCTTTCAAATACTCCTTTATGCTTTGCAGAATAATTCTACATTATCTCCGATCAACAATATGTCATTCACATATACTTATCGAAATCTTTGTAGTGCTCCCTCACTTTCTTGTAAATACAGGCTTCTTCAAAAGTCATGTATAAAACCATATCTTTGATCACACTATCAAAGCGTTTATTCAACTCGAGATGCTTGCACGGTCCATAGATGGATCATTGGAGCTTGCACATTTATTAGCTCCTTTAGGATTGACAAAACCTTACGGTTGCATCATATACAACTCTTCTTTAATAAATCCATTAAAGAATGTAGTTTTACATCCATTTGCCAGATTTCATAGAATGTGGCAATTGCTAACATGATTCGGACAGACTTAAGTATCGCTACTGAGTTGAGAAAATCTCATTGTAGTCAACACCTTGAACTTGTCGAAAACCCTTTTGTGACAAGTCGAGCTTTGATAGATAGTAACCCTACTATCGGTGTCCGTCTTCCTCTTGAAGATCCATTTATATAATATGGCTTGCCGATCATGACAACTCCATCAAAGTCCACACTTTGTTCTCATACATGGATCCCATCTCAGATTTCATGGTCTCAAACCATTTCGCGAATCTGGGTTAATCATCGCTTCCTCATAGTTCGTAGGTTCATCATGGTCTAGTAACATGACTTCGAGAATAGGATTACCGTACCACTCTGGTGCGGATTGTACTTTGGAAGACCTCTGAGTTTTGTAATAACTTGATCTGAAGTTTCATGATCATCATCATTAGCTTCCTCACTAATTGGTGTAGGAATCACTTGGAACTGATTTCCGTGATGAAATACTTTCCAATTCGGGAGAAGGTACAAATTACCTTATCAAGCTCCACTTTCCTCCCACTCACTTCTTTCGAGAGAAACTCCTTCTCTAGAAAGGATCCATTCTTAACAACAAATGTCTTGCCTTGGATCTGTGATAGAAGGTATACCCAACAATTTCCTTTGGGTATTCTATGAAGGCGCACTTCTCCGATTTGGGTTTGAGCTTTATCGGGATGAAACTTTTTCACATAAGCATCGCAGCCCCAAACTTTAGAAGCGACAACTTTGGTTTCTTGCTAAACCACAGTTCATATAGTGTCGTCTCAGCAGTTTAGATGGTGCTCTATTTAACGTGAATGCAGCTGTCTCTAATGCATGATCCCAAAAGCGATATTGGTAAATCGGTAAGAAACATCATAGATTGTACTATATCCAATAAAATACAGTTATGGCGTTAGGACACACCATTATGATGTGGTGTTCCAGGTGGCATGAATTTGTGAAACTATTTCACATTGTTTCAAATGAAGACCAAACTTCGTAACTCAAATATTTATCTCCACGATCAGATCATGAAACTTTATTTTCTTATTACGATGATTTTCCACTTCACTCTGAAATTCTTTGAACTTTTCAATTATTTCAGACTTATGTTTCATCAAGTAGACATACCCATATCTGCTCAAATTATCTTGTGAAGGTCAGAAAATAACGATACTTGCCACGAGCATCAACACTCATTGAATCGCATACATCGGTATGTATTATTTCCAATAAGTCGGTAGCTTGTTCCATTGTTCGGAGAGCGGAGTTTTAGTCATCTTGCCCAAAAAAGCGCGGTTGCATAAGCATCAAATGATTCATAATCAAGTGATTCCAAAAGTCCATCGCATGGATTTTTCTTCATCGTTTTACACCAATATGACCTAAGCGGCGTGCCACAAATAAGTTGCACTATCATTATTAACTTTGCATCTTTTGGTTTCAATATTATGATTATGTGTATCACTATGATCGAGATCCAATGAACCATTTTCATTGGGTGTGTAACTATATAAGGTTTTATTCATGTAAACAAAACAACAATTTATTCTCTTACTTAAATAAATAACTGTATTGCAATAAACATGATCAAATCATATTTATGCTCAACACCAAATAACACTTATTTAGGTTCCACACTAATCCGAAAGTATAGGGGGTGTGCGATGATGATCATATCAATCTTGGAACTACTTCCAACACTCATCGTCACTTCCTTCAACTAGTTTCTATTCATTACGCAACTCCGTTTCAAGTTACTACTCTTAGCCGAACATTATCAAATACCGAGGGTTGCTACGAACACTAGTAAAATACACATCAATAATCTGTATATCAAATATACCTTTGTTCACTTTGCCATCCTTCTTATCCGCCAAATACTTGGGTAGTTCCGCTTCTAGTGACCAGTTCCATTGCAGCAAAAGCACTTAGTCTCAGGCTTAGGACCAGACTTGGGCTTCTTCACTTGAGCAACAACTTGCTTGTCGTTCTTCTTGAAGTTCCCCTTCTTCCTTTGCCTTTTCCTTGAGACTAGTGGTCTTGTCAATCATCAACACTTGATGCTCTTTCTTGATTTCTACCTTTGTCGATTTCAACATCACGAAGAGCTACGGAATCGTTTTCGTCATCCCTTGCATACTATAGTTCATCACGAAGTTCTAGTAACTTAGTGATGGTGACTAGAAAATTTTGTCAATCACTATCTTATCTGGAAGATTAACTCCACTTGATTCAAGCGATTGAAGTACCCGGACAATCGAGAACATGCTCACTAGTTGAGCGATTCTCCTCCATCTTTTAGCTATAGAACTTGTTGGAGACTTCATATCTCTCAACTCGGGTATTTGCTTGAAATATTAACTTCAACTCTTGGAACATCTCATATGGTCCATGCGTTCAAAACGTCTTTGAAGTCCCGATTCTAAGCCCTTAAGCATGGTGCACTAAACTATCAAGTAGTCATCATATTGAGCTAGCCAAGCGTTCATAGCGTGCGCATACGCTCCTGCAATAGAGTACATCACCTAGCGGTGCATTAAGGACATAATTCTTACATGCAGCAATGAGGATAATCCTCGGATCACGGATCAAATCCGCATCATTGCTACTAACATCTTTCAACACAATTTTCTCTAGGAACATATCAAAACAAACATATAAAAGCATAGGAAGCAACAACGCGAGCTATTGATCTACAACATAATTTGCAAAATACTACGGGACTAAGTTCATGATAAATTAAAGTTCAATTAATCATATTACTTAAGAACTCCCACTTAGGCAGACATCTCTCTAGTCATCTAAGTGATCACGTGATCCAAATCAACTAAACCATAACCGATCATCACGTGAGATGGAGTAGTTTTCAATGGTGAACATCTTATGTTGATCATATCTACTATATGATTCACGCTCGACCTTTCGGTCTCCGTGTTCCGACGCCATATCTGCATATGCTAGGCTCGTCAAGTATAACCTGAGTATTCTGCGTGTGCAAAACTGGCTTGCACCGTTGTAGATGGACGTGAAAGCTTATCACCCGATCATCACGTGGTGTCTCACACGACGAACTTTGTAGCAGTGCATACTCGGGAGAACACTACTTGATAATTTTAGTGAGAGATCATCTTATAATGCTACCATCAATCAAAGCAAGATAAGATGCATAAAGGATAAACATCACATGCAATCAATATAAGTGATATGATATGGCCATCATCATCTTGTGCTTGTGATCTCCATCTCGAAGCACGTCATGATCACCATCGTCACCGGTAGCGACACCTTGATCTCCATCGTAGCATCGTTGTCGTCTCGCCAACTATTGCTTCTCGACTATCGCTACAGCTTAGTGATAAAGTAAAAGCAATTACATGGCGTTGCATTTCATACAATAAGCGACAACCATATGGCTCCACCGATTGCCGATAACTTCGGTTAAAAACATGATCATCTCATACAATAAAATATAGCATCACGTCTTGACCATATCACATCACAACATGCCCTGCAAAAACAAGTTAGGCGTCCTCTACTTTGTTGTTGCAAGTTTTACGTGGCTGCTTTCGGGCTGAGCAAGAACCGTTCTTACCTCGCATCAAAACCACAGCGATACTTCGTCAAATAGACTCCGTTTTAACCTTCTCAAGGACGGGCGTAGCCACTTTCAGTTCAACTAAAGTGAGAGAGGCGAGACACCGCGGTCACCTTTAAGCAGCGAGTGCTCACAGCGGTGAAACCAGTCTCGCGTAAGCGTCTGGCGTAATGTCGGTCGGGCCGCTTCATCTCACAATACCGCTGAACCAAAGTATGACATGCTGGTAGGTAGTATGACTTGTATAAGCCCACAACTCACTTGTGTTCTACTGCGTGCATATGACATCAGCGTATAAAACCTGGCTCGGATACCCTTTGCTGGGTAGCGTTGTAAGTTCAAAATTTTCCTACGATCCGCCAAGACCATGGTGATGGCATAGCGAGAGGGAGAGTGTCGTCACGTACCCTCGTGAACCCGAAAGCGAGGCGTTATATCAGCGGTTGATGTAGTCGTGCGTCTTCATGATCCGACCGATCCAAGCACCGTTACTCGGCACCTCCGAGTTCTTAGCACCGTTCAGCTTGATGGCGATCCCGGGCTCCGATCCGGCAAAGCGTCGGGGAGGAGTTCCGTCGGCTGCAACGGCGTGGTGGCGATCTTGATGTTCTACCGTCGCGGGAGGCTTCGCCTAAGCACCGCTACAATATGACCGAGGTGGAATACGGTGGAGGGGGCACCGCCTGCAGCTAAGAGCGATCTCAAGGATCAACTTGTGTGTTCTAGGGTGCCCCCGCGTATATAAAGGAGCAGGGGAGGGCCGGCCAGCCCTTGGGGCGCACCAAGGAGGGAGTCCTCCTCCTAGTAGGAGTAGGACTCCCTTTCCTAGTCCTACTAGGAAGAGGGAAGGGGAAGGAAGAGAGGAGAGGGAGAGGAAGGGGGCTCGCCCCTCCTAGTCAAGTCGGACTCCC
>JAHIAM010013445.1:0-11087 GCA_021605205.1 Aegilops longissima
TCCTCGTGTAAATGCGTGGTGTGGGCAGATCCGACCTCCGCCGCGCCTTGCCACATCCCAACGACCCTAAGGTATAAGTGTCGGTGTCAAAACCGGCAGATCTCGGGTAGGGGTCCCGAACTCTGCGTCTAAGGCGATGGTAGCAGGGGGGGACACGATGTTTACCCAGGTTGGGCCCTCTCTATGGAGGTAATACCCTACTTCCTTGTTGATTGATCTTGATGATATGAGTAGTACAAGAGTTGATCTACCACAAGATCGTCGAGGCTAAACCGTAGAAGCTAGCCTATGGTATGATTGTTGTTACCTCTGGACTAAACCCTCCGGTTTATATAGACACGGAGGGGCTAGGGATTACAAGTCGGTTACAATGGGAGGAGATCTATATATCCGTATCGCCAAGCTTGCCTTCCACGCCAAGGAGAGTCCCATCTGGACACAAGGCAAGTCTTCAATCTTGTATCTTCACAGTCCAACGTCCGGCCAAAGGGTATAGTCGGCTGTCGGATACCCTAATCCGGGACTCTCTCGGTAGCCCTGAACCAGGCTTCAATGCGATGAGTCCGCGCGAGTTTGTCTTGACATTGCAAGGCGGGTTCCTTCTCGAATACTCCATAGAAGATTTTGAACACAAGGATAGTGTCCGCTCTGTAAAACAAGTTTCACATACCACCTTAGAGAATAATATTTCCGATCTGTGACATATTTGATATCATGACATCATGCCATGGCCGGTTATTATCAAACCGTTTTTCTCAACCAGCCTTGGAGCATATCGCGGCGGTTTCCTTGCGTCTTGTCGAGCGAGATCGTGTCCCCTTATCCAGGATTCTCATCAATACGGGCATGGGTAACCCAATCGTGCCCGTTGGTATGACTCCTCGATTATAGGCAAGTCCCAAGCGGTCACGAGGAGGGCGCTTGGTATTCACCCTCTTTATAAAGAGACCATGGCCTATCCCTTTTTATTCCTTGAACTCGATCGAATCCCTCCCGCCTCGAGTTCCAACACCCAAAAGATCAGGTCGGTAACCGGACCTTCAACCATGTCGGATCAACCTTCAAGGTCGGTGGATGCCCTCCTCCGCCACGGAGGAAGATGTCAAAAAGTTAAGAGGCCAGGTTTTGACCGGCGAGATTGCGCCGGCTGCCTTCTCGAGGCAGGTCCTCCCTCCCAAATCCGGAAGCGTCATGTTCATATCTCACTTCCTTGAAGGCTAGGCCTCCTCTGGATCCCTTCGTGAGGGGCTCATGTTCTATTACGGGCTGGATTTCCATGATTTGGCTCAGTTCTATTCTCCACATCTCGTCTTTTATAAATGCGTGTGCAAGCTTTCCTCCACATCACCCCTCACTTGACCTGTGGCTCAAGACCTTCAAGTGGGCGAAGATGATCGAGGGAGGCACGCAAGTCTTGGAGGAGCCCTAATAAGCAAAAGTGTCGATGCCCGTGGCCGAGGGTTCTTTCGGAAGTGTCCAGCTTATGGCAGAGTGGTTTTATGTCACAGCTCGGGGTACCAAATGGGTAGCTCCCCTGCCTTTCGCTGGGCCCCCTCCATGATTGGCGTCATGGATCAACAAGGAGCTGGATGGGGGCTAGTAAAGGATGTGCCCATGCTGCAGATCCGCATCGAGATCTCCTTGAAAAAGATATTAGTCGGTTGTAGTAGCATAAGTGATGTTACTTCGTCGAATCCTGCCTGAAGCGTCGTCCCCTCCGCTGTGGGAGTTCAACCCGGAGGGACCGAGCCATTCAGCACTTCCTCGGCATGGCCTCGAGGAGATGTATAAATTTTACTTAGGACCACAAGTAATGTGTCGGATACCACCGAGGGGCAGGTGCGAGCTGCAATCGTTCGAGACACCCAAGTGAGTCATACATGAGACGAACATGTTGTATTTTATTCATCACAACATTATTCGAAAAGTCACTCTTTGTCGGAATTTGGATAGCAAAGCGAAGATGATCGGTGTCGGCCCCCCTCCCGAGGTCTCACGGATTCGGTACTAGCCGGGATGTTGGAGCTGGCGCCTTACCAAGAGCCCTCGGGGAAGATAAAGGTGGGAAGAAAGAGGCTAAGCGCCTCCATAAGGAGGATAACAGGGGAGAAGAAGTCAAAGTTCCCTCTCCCCAAGGAAGGAAGAGGACCGCCTCTGAAGGCCGGAGACAATAGTCTCCAAGCGGGGAAGAAATCTTGCGAGAGGTCCTGCCCGAGGGATACCCGGCGCTCAATGCCCACAAGTGGATCAGCCCTCTATCGAGCTGTAAGTAAAAAGGGGTTTAATAGGAAAAAACATCCCACTTTACCTCGAGGAAAATAATCGAAACATTTATCTTGTAGTCGGATCGTAGCCCTTCTCGGCGAGTTCGTCTTGGAGGATCTTCTTACGGAGATGATGGAGGCAACGCCTCCCATACCATCCCACCTTCAGGCGAGGCGACCCGGGCGGAGGTAATCCTTTGGCCACCGAAGTCCTCGATATCCGGCTCTTGAAGAGAGCAACGGAAGAAGTCCGGCTCCGCTTTGTTATGCGGTTGAACACCTTGAAGGATCTGCTAGCGGCGGCTATCTCGAAGCGCTCGTGCGCTAATGGTAGCGATGGTTGAAGGATTTCATCCATAAGCGGGTTGCATGAAGCCTTTATGAGTCTAGTGAGAGGTTTTGAGTGCGTGAAATAGTGTGTATTTTTTCGATTACCGCACATGTTTTAGATGTGCCACTGTCGGATAGTAGCCCCGAGACTCGGTTGCCGTCGAGCGGCGGCAAACAAGGCATCATAGTCGAGTAACAATCCGGCCGTCTTCATATGCGGTGGTGGGAGGTCGGTGGCTAGCGGACTGGTGAGTTGCCGAGCTAAGCGGCGACTTGACACGGCGAATGCCGACATCGTGCTTGTCAACAAGCGGCAGCGAGGCACGGGTATGTAATTTCTCTGGTGATCAAAATATAGTAAGAGGCGTAACACCAGTATCTTTAACATGTTGTGAACTGCAGATGGAGCTGCGGTAGTGGAGACCCTTGGCGGAACTTGCCGAACCAAAAAGCAAGCCGGGAATAGTGATGTGGCGCTCACGAAGGCGGAAGAGCGAGGCGAACAGGCTGCCCATTGCCAAAGTAAGGAAGATGGCCAATATGGCCGTTGAGTTAAGTGATGTGCCGTGATACGGCTTCTTGAGAAGGAAAACCAAGCAAAGGCGATGGAGCTGGAGAAGGCCATGGTAGCAGCCAAGGAAGCCGCTCGAAGATCGAGGCGTCGTGGGAGGAGCTGCGTCAAGCTAGAATATCGCTCTTGGGAAGCCCTTCTTCTCTATGAGGCGAAGTTCGGAGATCCAAAGTGAAAGTGCAACTATCCCTTGGTGGTTTGGTAATTCATAACAACATATAGCTCATTGAGCTAATGCTATTCAAGACAAATATTTCAGGAAAGCTCAATGAATGGCATGGCATGGATGATGAAAGTGGATCCCTCAAAATATCAAGGACAAAGGATTGGCTCAAGCTCAAAATCTCAAGACTCTACATTTTACACTTTAGTGATCCAAGATCACATTGAGTCTATAGGAAAAGCCAATACTATCAAGGAGGGATGAGGTGTTGCTTAATGAGCCTCTTGCTTCATGTGCTTAGTGATATGCTCCAAAACCCTCCAACTTTCTCACATCCACATATGACCTAAACCTAAAGTCAAACTCGGCCCTACCGATTCTTTCTATCCAGCGCCACGAGTTCAATTGTCATAGCCACGCCACAAACCCTAGGCAAACCGGTCTCACCGATAGGGATCTCGGTCTCACGAGATGGGATTATAATCTCTCTGTTTCCCTTCGTAAGCGTTTGATCTAACCAAAGTGGCGTCGGTCCCACCGAGATTGCAATGAAAACTCTTTGTTTCCCTTCGTAACTTTTGGTCTCACCGAAAAGGCGAATCGGTCCCACAGTTTACGACCAACTCTCGGTTAGCTAATTACCAAATTCGGTCTCACCGAGTTTGTATGTCAGTCTCACCAAGATTACGTTATGCCTAACCCTAACCATATCGGTCCTACCAAGTGGCATGTCGGTCCACGAAAACCCTAACGGTCACTAGGTTTACTAAATCGATCCAGCCGAGTTTGTTGATTCGGTCCCACCGAGTTTAGTAAATTGTGTATAGCAGTTAGATTTTGTGTGGAGGCTATATATACGCTCCACCTCCTCTTCATTAGTGGAGAGCCATCAGAACAAACCTACACTTCCAACTTACCAGTTACGAGAGAACCACCTACTCATGTGTTGAGGCCAAGATATTCCATTCCAACCACAAGAATCTTGATCTCTAGCCTTCCCCAAGTTGCTTTCACCAAATCCAAATCCTGCGAGAGAGGTTGAGTGTTGGGAGACTATCATTTGAAGCACAAGAGCAAGGAGTTCATCATCAACACACCATTTGTTACTTCTTGGAGAGTGGTGTCTCCTAGATTGGCTAGGTGTCACTTGGGAGCCTCCGACAAGATTGTGGAGTTGAACCAAGGAGTTTGTAAGGACAAGGAGATCGCCTACTTCGTGAAGATCTACCGCTAGTGAGGCAAGTCCTTCATGGCGGCGGCCATGGTGGGATAGACAAGGTTGCTTCTTCGTGGACCCTTACGTGGGTGGAGCCCTCCGTGGACTCGGCAAGCCGTTACCCTTCGTGGGTTGAAGTCTCCATCAACATGGATGTCGGTAGCACCACCTATCGGAACCACGACAAAAACATCCGTGTCTCCAATTGCGTTTGAATCCTCCAAACCCTTCCCTTTACATTCTTGCAAGTCGCATGCTTTATTTTCCGCTGCCTATATACTCTTTGCATGCTTGCTTGAATTGCGTGAAGATTGCTTGACTTGCTCAAAGATAACTAAAATCTGCCAAAGTCTAAAATTAGGAAAAGGTTAAGTGTTTAATTGGTCAAGTAGTCTAATCACCCCCCCCTCTAGACATACTTCAAGGTCCTACACAAAGTATGCCCCTCTTGATCAGTTATGGAGTTAGAGGCGCGTATCGGATCTGTCGGCAGTCTTGGTGATCGACGAAAGTACTTCAAGGATCAAAAGATCGTGAATTGGAAAATATGTTACGAGTCGCAGTTCAACGGTCCAAGCGTCCGCTGCTGTTAAATGGCGCATGACCGAGTGGGCGAGCTCCATAGGTTGTCGGGCTTGCCATGGGGTCTTGTGGATCATCGTGGCGAGGGGCCATGGCGAACAGTTATTTTGGTTTGGTGCAGCGGTTCCTTGGTGTCGTGCAGCGCATCGCGCTATGAAAGAGGTCGGCGTGCATCGAGTGCTTGCGGATGGCGCTTGCCGTGTCAAAACATCTTGGCGGAGATGGAGGCCACCGCAATTGCAACCCGAGTTGGCGGTTAGCGGTAGCTCCGAGCACTACTTTGGCGAGGTCCTTGAAGGTGCTTTCGTTCAATAGAAGCTCGATGCTCGAAGAATATTATGTTCTAGTGACATGTATTCCCATTGAAAAACAATGTTTTACTTAATTGTAAAGGCTACTTTTATACTTTTGCACGAAAGTGTTATGATGCCTCATAATGCGGCCATTTATGTATATATGTATATAACACGGAAGTTTGCGTGTCGACTCCATTCACGCATATAATGCGGGGTGTTCCTGAAAGAGCGTGTTCACACTGATCAACGTCTTGCTCCATTAAGGAAGTGATAGCGCGGCGAACTAGGCAATCGGACTATATTGCTACACTTGCACTTAGCCATAGTGTCGGTGCGGAGCGCGCCTATGGGATCACAAAATCCCTACTACGGTTGCGAGGCGCGGGTCGTGAGAAGAAGCAGATCAAGCAGATAGCACATGGGTTCTTTTCCTAGGTTCGGGCGCGAGGTGCGTAAACCCTACTCCTGCTTTGGTGGTTAGCTTATTTGTGTTCTTGACTAGCTATGGGGCGTGAAGAGCTCCAAAAGCGAATCCCCCTCTGGTAGCCTTGGGCCTCCTTTTATAGGGAAAGGGGTTGCCACGATGGCGTCTGGAGGTGGGCAGTCTGATCATCTGAGTTTATCCCTCACATTACATGACAAGGCGCCATAAATGCATCTTGCTTAGGTGTCCTTGCTTTACGGGGCGGGAGAGCCGGTCTCGTCGCCGCCGCTTCCTTCGTGTTGACACGCGCTACGCCAGCGGTGCTGTGGTGCCACGTGGGCAGGCGAAGTGAGGTGGTGCCGTGGTGGGTCTCCATGAAAGTTCGCTCGCCGCCACGCAGTGCCTGCCCAACTGGTTGGGTCGCGTGCATGATGGAGACTCGATTGGTCGGGCCGATGGTGGCCCTCTGGTGTCCTTGGCGGGGCTTTGCGCAGCCCGCAAGAGTCTTTCCACAGCCCGGCAAGGGTCTTGCCACAGCCCGGCAAGGGTCTTGCCGCAGCCCGAAAGGGCCTTGCGGGGCCCGGCAAGGTCTTGTCGTGGCGCCTGTCATCCCGGCAAGGCTCTTGCCGGGGCCTCGTCGTCCTCCTTGGCCAGGATCCGCCAAGGGTCATCATCCTTGATAGTATGTATCTGATCGTGAATGTCTTCACAAAGATCTGCATGCCCCAGGGATGTCTCCAATCCTTGCCCCATGGGGTAGTGGACTCAAGGGTGATTCGCTCCGTGGGTGTGGGCGACTGCCTGGCAAGGGTCTTGCGGGTTTGCTAGAACTACCCGGCAAGGATCTTGCGGAGTCTCTCTTCCCCTTTGCTCTTTGTGGTCTTGGTCTTGGCGTTTGTTCTTCCTATTGGCGTTGGCCTTACCTTGGCTCACCTCCCTCGCCTCGCTCGGTGTGGCGGCGTCAAGTGGCTCGGACTGCCCGTGCCGATTATAGGGGTACAAAAAGCATACCCCTCTTTTGTACACCGCAGAGCCCGGGCCTGGGCCTGCGTAAGCGCAATCAGCGTCGTTGGGCTAGGCCCAAAAGCGATGTCTTGAGCGGCGGGTAGTTTTACCATGGAAAGTTTCTTCGTGCTGTGCTTCCCATTCCTCCAGCGTGGCTCGGCGTGGGGGCGTGCGTGGCGTGGGCGGCATGCGTGGGGCTGAGCTACTGCGCATGCATCACGTCATAGTAAAAAAGCGGTTGCGCCTTCCCCATAAGCGGAGGGGCGTGGGCGCGGCCCATTCTTGAGCGGGGCAGGCGTGGTCTTCAAGCGTCCACTCCCACGATCACGCAGGCGGGAGAGGTCGCCTCACCCGTCGCCTCGGTCCCGCATGCCCTCGTGGTTCTCATGCGGCGGGGTGGCGAGCAGTGGGCGAAATCGGGCCGTCACGGGCGGGGTAGCAGTTGGTCAGTTCCTGCGCCTTCAGCGTCTTGATTGGCTGAGTGGGCGGCGTGCCCCACCCCATTCCTTTATAAGGCAGGGGGGGGCGTCCGCACTCTTCCATCTTCTCCTTCCTTCACCTGCTCCCCTCCGTCCATCCGCCATGGAGAGAGGAATCCTGGTTCTTCAACGATGGCGGCAAGGGTGCGCTCGACAAGCGTCCTTCCTTCTCCTTCACTGCGGTGGCGAGCCAGCCGCAGAAGGGAGGAGAACGTCGTGGCGAGCCGTGGCGGGCAGCGCTTCGGGAAGAGGAGAAGCGGGTGGCGCGCGGTCCGCCTCCGCTAGTAGTTCCTCCTCCACGGAGGCCATGTTGGCGATGATCCTTGCGAGTTCTTCGTCGGGCTGCCGACCACCTCGTCGTCGTCTCGTCTCCCGACTCCATTCGGGCGAGATGGAGCTGGATCGCCGAGTCATTGCGGTTGCACATGAGGGTTGTTGGATC
Organism: Aegilops longissima; assembly: GCA_021605205.1. Lineage (NCBI taxonomy): Eukaryota > Viridiplantae > Streptophyta > Magnoliopsida > Poales > Poaceae > Aegilops > Aegilops longissima. The sequence continues at coordinate 7,773 of JAHIAM010013445.1, forward strand.
GATGATGCAGCGAGTTGCGTCGACTTTCCAGCCCCTCATGTGATGTACCTTAGTCGAGGTGGAAGGCGTTGCCCATAACCACCGCTTGTGGCGGGCTCACTCTCCATTTCAAGGCGGCGGGCGGCCTCCTCTCCGTCAAGGTATTGAGTGCCGGGACTCGGGCAAGGTGCTGCGTGGAAGCTCTTTTGATAGCGAAGGCTCCTCCTCGGGCGGGAGTGGCGAGGAGGACAGCGGCAGCGGCAGCGAGGTGCGGCGGCAGGATGGCCAGGTCCGACTAGGTGTCGGGCGCAGCTCCGTGCGGCACCGGCGATCCCATCATCCGTGTCGCCGGCTTCTGAACTTCTCGGGTCGTCTCCTTGGCGGTGGCGTTGGGAGGCTGCGGAAGAGGAAGAGGCGGGTGGCGAGGCCGCCAAATCGAACTGGGCACCGGCGCCTTCGGCAGCGTCTGGCGTCCTGCCGCCTCGTCTTGAGCTCTGCTTCGGCGCCGCCATCACCATCCAGCCTTGACGGCCACCGAGATGTTCTCTTGGTGTCTTCGCCACTCGTAGCTCGTCTAAGCGCCCTTTTACCCTTTTCGCCTCCTTGACCTGCCTCTCACGAAGAGGGGCAAGAGAGGGATTCTGAGCATCATATCTCTTTTTAGTTTGTAAGCCTTTGGGCCTTAGCTGAATTTGAAACTTGTAATCCCATCATTCATGTTTTCATCCCCTATGGGTTGCACGAGTGGAATGTTTTTTAATGAAAAAGGGATGCTTGCGGGTCATTTGTTTGGGGTAGAACCCACGACAAGGAGTAATCCTTGATATCCATAAGATAAACATTTCCTTGCCCGCAGCAGGCCCGCCGTCTTCCCCTTCTCGACCTTTCTCACGCTTTTGGCGGAGGCAGGTATGAGGTGGAGTTCGAGCTCCTCGTTTCATCCTTTGCTGCGCGACTCGACCAAACCTGGCCCGAGAGCGGGCCCCGGGCCTAGAGTTTCGAGGAGCCGCGATAGCTTTGGGAAAAAGCGAGGTTTCACATACCTCAGCCCATAAGGAAATGCATGACAAGGGATGAAAGACTTATCTGAAGTTGTAGCCCCGGCAACTCCGGTTTTGCGTGGGTGAATCTCTGTGCTTGCAGCCCGTATCTTGGCTTGCGGGTCTAGATGCCAGCCAGTCCCTCTTTTCTTTTCGACCTCAAGTGATCCGGCAAGGATATCTGGAGTCCTACGAACCAAAGAAGACAAAAGATGACAAAGGCCGCACCTCGACCTCTAAGCTAGGGGTTAGTATTCTTGAGCACTATCAACCTAACCAAGGGCGAGACTCGACCTAGCATGCATGCTATAACTTAGGCGCGATGCTTCATTTATTTATGCTCGAGTCTGCGCTGGCTTTGTACAAAGGTTACATGCATCATCGGCAATGCTTGCACAAAAGGTGGCTTGCGGGGGCCCGACAAGCCGCTCCTTATGGGTAAAACTTGCGAAGATGCTCAATGTTCGAGTTGCTCACGGAACAGCATCTTGATCTCGAGCGGACTGCGCGGGCCTGGTGACTCGTATTACCCGATAAGGGCCTTCCCACTTTAGCGTCAACTTTTGGAATTCTGGCGATTGAGCGGCCGAAGGACAAGGTTGCCTTCCTCAAGGCTGGGCATGAACCCTGCGGCTATGGTAGCGGCGCAAGGCTTCTTTGGTAGCGAGCTGCTCTCACAGCCGCCCGAAGGCGATCTTCCTTAAGAACCTTGCGTCATCTTGCCATGTTGCTCTTACTCGGCTTCGTCATAGCGAGCACTTCGAGGTGACCGTATATGAGTTCGATGGGAGAACTGCTTCGCCTCGTATTCAGGGCAAAATTATGCGGCGGTGGCTCGATTTGGCGTCGTCTTGATCGACCAAAGAACCGCCCGCAACTCATCAATCCAGCGCCTTCCACTCTTGTGCAGCATGTCAAAGGTCTTGGTTCTTAATCCCGTCTTAGCATTTGCCCTCTCGGCTTGACCCTTTGCTTGCGGGTGAACAGCAGCGAAGCAGACTCTGCTGCCGAGGTCTTGGGTATATTGCATGAAGGTGCGGCTTGTGAGCATGTGGCGTTATCGGTGATAACTTCTGTTGGAGTGCGTAAAGCGGCACACTAGTCCCTTGAAGAACTTGAGGCTGGTGAGCTGTGACCTTCCTCACCGCCTCCACCTCCGGCCACTTTGTGAACTTGTCGATGGCAACATACAAGTACTCAAAGCCCCGGCCAGCGGGGAAAGGGCCCGATATGTCGAGCCCCAGACCGAAGGGCGAGGAGAGAGGAATGGTTTGGAGGGCTTGAGCTGGTGATGAAGCTTCTTTGAATGGGCCGACCGCTTCACACTGGTGACTAGTGTAGTCGCATCTGGAGGCGGTGGGCCAAAAAAGCCTTGCAAGCGCCTTGCCGGCAAGGGCCCTTGACAATGTGGGATCCACATCGCCGTGTATCTCTGCCTAACAGCCCAGTCCTTCTTCAGGGATACACTTCAATTTCACCGTTGGCCTCTTTACATGCGAGCGTCATCGCGAACTGGTACATGGTGGAAGCGACGGGCTACTTTCGCTTCTTCCGCTCCTCGGGAAGTTCCCTGTTGGTGGAATCGGACGGTGGCTGCCCCCTGAAACTGGGGTTCGACGGCGAGGACTAAAGGCATCTCCTCCAGTTGAAGCGCCCTCGATGCGGCTATATCTCCCGTGTCGAAGCACGACTTAGAGCATAACCGCATTGAAAGCAATGTCATAAGTGAGGTAATCTTCACACAACCCATGTAATACATAAGGGAAAAGATACATAGTTGGCTTACAATCGCCACTTCACACAATACATGAGTAAAACATTACATCATACGGTACAATCAAGGTCCGACTCTGGAACCAAAATAAAGAAGACTACCCCAAATGCTACAGATCCCCGATCATCCCAAGCTGGGCTCCACTCTTGATCAGTGAAGCGAGACAACACAATGCACAAAGATCTTCATCGAGCTCCTCCTTGAGCTCGGTGCATCACCTGCAGTTTCATCGGCACTGCAAACTAGTTTTGGAAGTATCATGAGTCACGGGGACTCAGCAATCTCACACCGCGAGATCAAGACTATTTAAGCTAAGCGGTGGGCAAGGTAGTGAGGTGGAGCTGCAGCAAGCGACTAGCATATATGGTGGCTAACATACATAAAGAAGGCGAGAAGAGGAGGCAAAAGCGGTCGAACAACTATGATCAAGAAGTGATCCTAAAACAACCTCGTCAAACATAACTCCAACACCGTGTTCACTTCCCGGACTCCGAGAAGAGACCATCACGTTACACCGTTGGT
>JAHIAM010013450.1:0-15077 GCA_021605205.1 Aegilops longissima
AACAAAGGCATGGCATGAATCTACTCAAAGCATATAACAAAAGTCCTTTAGTGACCATGAGCCAAAAGGATCATAAGATATGATGGCACCCATGTAAACATGGCAAGTTATATGACAGATTTGAACATGGCGGAACAACAACAAGTAGGCATGTTGGTGAGCTTGAACCACTCACCACAGAGCAATACATGGCATGGCAAGGCAACCAAAAGTAAGAAGACATGGCATAGAAGCTATACATGGCAAGAACAACATCATAGGGTGCAAGGATCAACTACAACAACCTTGGCAAAATTGAATAACATGTAAACAATCTGCGAGGAAACATTTTATATCAAAAGTGAGACTCGATTGACTCAAGCTATGGCACTCCATAATTGCAAACAAGGGCATGGATGTATAGAAAAGACATGTAGAACAAAACATCCTTACTGAAGTATCTCCAAATAAGCATGGATCTCTCGGTAGCATCAAGTTAACATGGCATCAAAATATCGACAAAGCAGGGCTGAAATCAGCAACATCAAGACACCTAGTTTGCATGCTTGTGCTAGTCACAGAGATCACAAAAATACATGGCATACACCCTGGAAAGATGGCATGGCATATTACAAAACACATGTAGGACTCAAATTCATAGGGTGCACACATCAATCATGGCAAAAATGACAAAAGTGCATGTTTTGATAAAATTGAGAAACTAACATCACATAGCACTCTTCAACAGCATTTCGGGCATCAAGATGAGCTCAAATGAAAATGATGCAATGAGATGAAATGATCTACTCTTAAGGAACATTTTGACATATTATCGCTACAAAGCGAACAGCGATAGCGAGAGATATGATCGATGAAAATGCAATAAAATATGTGAGAATCGGGACTTGGTGAGAAAAAGCAGGGAAGGTCAGCAGAGGACCTGTGGATCGAGGATGGCGGCTCTCGCGAGAAAAGCCGGAGAAGGAGGAGATGGCAGGCGACGGATCAAGGCCTCTCGGCGGATCTGGCGGAGATGAGGCGGTCTTGACCGTGGCCGAGAGGCCAGCAGTGGCGGCTCGAGGGAGACTCGGCCGGAGGCAGCTCCGGCGAGCTGGCAGCGAGGCCAAGTGGCCGCGCAGGAGGCGACCAGGCGGTCTGTGAGTCGTGATCGAAGCTGCTGTGGCCTGACCCATGAAAGCGAGCCGAGGGGATCAGCGTGGCCAGCCTGGCTGTGGCCATGGTAGTGTGACAGTGCAGCCCTGGGCCCGAACCGCAGGCCTGTGAGGAGGAGAGAAGGCGCATCTGTGAGGATGAGGTGGCGGTCTGGGATTGGCCGGGCGGCGTGTCCGCGGACATGTCCGTGCAGGTGGACATGTCCGTGGCCTTGATGGAGAAAGGGCTAGGGTTCATCTGTGAAATTCGGGAGGACACACATTTATAGGTAGAGGCTAGGAGAGTCCAAATGAGGTGCGGTTTTGACCCTTGATCGTGGTCGAGCGACCGGAAACATGAAGAGGAGTTTGGTGGGTTTTGGGCCACTTTGGAAGGGTGTTGGGCTGCAATGCAAAAGAGGCTTTTGACGGTTACCGATTAACCGTTGGAGTATAAGCGACCTCAAATGATCGAAACTTGACGAGATCTACGGTGCTATACCAAGGCGCTTGACAAACCTCGGTCCATTCGAGACCGTTTAACACCCTTACAGAAAAGAAGAGTAAAAGGCGCGGGAGACATAAGTCTGGGATTGTAAAAAGCGGACAGACGGGGAAAATGCTCGGATGCATAGAGGCGAACACGTATGCAAAATGAAATGCACATGATGGCATGATATGAAATGCATATGATGACATGGCAAAGTGCAACCATAAAGCAAGGACATAGCGATGGCGAATAATGGCGGACACTGGCGCGCGAATCAAGGCGTTCTGGAGGCGGTGAGGTAAGCGGTGGTGGAGCCTTCATGAAGATCTGCATGCCACCAGGCGCTTGATGAGTTGGCTGGGAGCTGCGTTGCCGCAGTGCCCTTGACTGGTTGGGCTGGCAATGTATGGGAACAGCGGCGGAAGCTTGGTTGTCAGCAGCCTAGCGGTGGTCCGTCGGCGTCCTTGGTGAGGCCTTCTGGGTGGCCGGCAAAGGTCTTCTGTAATGGCTAACAAGGTCTTGCCGTGGTTGCGTCCCGAAGGGTCTTCTAGAAGTCAGTGGCCTTCCTCGGCAAGTATCTTGCGAGGATTCATCTTCTAATTCTCATCGGATCTTGGATATGTCTTCACAAGATCGCTTGCCACAGAGGTGCCTTCGAGCCACGGCTCCATGTTGATGATGGTGTTGGCAGCCGTGGGCTCATGGGTGGCTCACTCTGTTGGTGTGGGGCGACTGTCCAGCAAGGATCTTGCGGGGCAGCTGGTGCCCGCAAGGGTCTTCAGGGGAACCAACAAATCCTCTGCTCTTCGTGGTCTTAGCCTTGGCGTTGCTCTTATTATCTTGGGCTTCATCTTACCTTGGCTCACCTCCCCTGCTCTGCTTCATGCAGTGTGGTAGGCGGCTCTTCTGCCCGTGCAGGTAAAAGTACAAGCGTGCCCTCTTTTTGTACAGCAGGAGCCGAGACTGGGCCACACATAAGCGACACTTGTTGGGGGGCCCAAAGCAGTCTTGGGCAGGGAGGCCGGTTTTATGATAGACTTTCAGCTCCGCTTCCCGAGCAGCAGCGTGTGGGCGTCATGGAGGCGTGCGTGGCGTGGGCGGCATCGTGGGGCGGTTTCTACGCGCATCGTCACATCGCATAAAGGCGGATCACACCTTCCCGTAAAGAGGGGCGTGGGCGCTGCTCATTACTGAGCGGGGCGGCGTGGTCTTCAAAGTCCTCCCATGATCACGGGTGGGAGAGGTAACCGCCCGTCCCTCGGTTCCGTCCACCGCGTCCCCATGCACTTGGGGTATGGCGGCGAGGCGGAAATGAATCGTCGCTGGTTGGGGCAGCGGGTGTTCCGATTAGTGGCGCCGGTGGCTGGATTGGCGAGCAGGGTGGTGAGCCCGACCCGCTCCTTTATAAGGAGGGAAGGGGATGGCGTCCGCACTCTTTCATCTATCTCCTCTTGTACGCTTCTTTCTTTCACTCGCCATGGAGAAGGAACCTGGTCCTTGACAGTGCGCAGAGGTCACCTTCGACAATCGTCCCTCCTCCTCCCAGCCTGCGGTGGTGGTGCGGCAGCAGAAGGAAGGGGAGGGCAGGCCGTGGCGAGCTGGAAGAGGTCGCGGCCTTCGAGGAAAGGGAAGGAGGCAGGTGAGGCAGCCCGCAATGATTCCTTTCGATGGAAGGCCATGTCGAAGACCAGCCCCTTGAGTTCTTCATGAGGCTGCGCCAGCCTCGCGTCGTCGTCTTCGTCTTCCCTTCGTTTTCTCGGGAGATGGGCGTGACCGGCCCCAATCCCTCAGATTGCACATGAGGGTTGCGAGGAGCAGAAACCTGTGAGTTGTCATCGACTTCCGGCTCCTCGGGTCATGTACCTCCGTCGTGGGTGGAAGGCGTTCGCTCGCATCCACAGCTGATGGCGGGCTCGTCCTCTACTTCAAATTAATGGAGGGCGGCTGTCGGTGTCAAAACCAGCGGATCTCGGTAGGGGTCCCGAACTGTGCGTCTAAGCGGATGGTAACGGAGACAAGGGACGATGTTTTACCCAGGTTGGGCCCTCTTGATGGAGGTAAAACCCTCGTCCTTCTTGAATAATATTGATGATGTGTGTTACAAGAGTGGATCTACCACGAGATCAAGAGGCTAAACCCTAGAAGCTAGCCTATGGTATGATTGTTGTTAGTCCTATGGACTAAAGCCATCCAGTTTATATAGACACGGAGAGGGCTAGGGTTACCAGTCGGTTACAATGGTAGGAGATCTACGTATCCGTATTGCCAAGCTTGCCTTCCACACCAAGGAAAGTCCCATCCGGACACGGGGCGAAGTCTTCAATCTTGTATCTTCATAGTCTTGGAGTCGGCCGATGATGATAGTTACTATCGAACCCCTAGTCAGAACTCCCTCGGTAGCCCTGAACCAAGCTTCAATGACGCGAGTCCGTGGCATGTTGTCTTCGGCATTGCAAGCGGGTTCTTCCTCCGAATAATTTATAGAAGATTGTGAACACCAGGATAGTGTCGGCTCTGCAAAAATAAATTCCACATACCACCGTAGAGAATAATATTACACAAGATCAACTTTTGGCGTGATACGTGGCGTGCGCACCACTACCAACCTTTACTCAAATTGTTTTATTGTTCCACCTCAGTAGCGTTTAGCGGCGGTTTCTTAGACGTCTTGTCGAGCGAGATCGTGTTCCCCTTATTCAGGATTCCCATCAATACGGACGTGGGTAACCCAACGCGCCATTGATTGTGATGCTTGGGAGATAGCGAGTTTTACGGGCCGGTGGGGACACATGTTTTTGTCCGCCCATATAAGGGATAAAGATCCAACCCTTTTACATCGCCTTCTTCCTCCTTGGCTTATCCATCTCCACAAACTTCGAGCTCCAGCGCCCAAGTCCGCACTTCTTACCTCATCCTGCTCCAACTATGTCCGGGCCGGGAGGCAAGTGGATGGCCTCCTCCGTCATGGAGGGCAGATCGAAGTTGACGCGGATATTGTCCGCAACATCGCGCTCGGCTCCCGCGAGGAGACTCGTCCCCAACCCGAGGCCCCATGAGAGGTAGTATTTCTTCCCCATTTCCTCCGCGGACTGGGCTTCCCTTCATCCCTTTGTCCAGGGGCTCATGTTCTACTCGGCCTAGATTTCCATGATCGGCCTCGAATTTCATCCTCAACATCTCGGCGTTTATCGTGGTGTGCGAAACCTTCCTCTGCATCCAGCCCGCCCGACTTGGCTCAAGACCTTGATGTCAAGCGAAGGTTGTGAAGAACAAGCGGAGTCGGAGCGCCATGGTGGGCAGGATGTCCCGTTACGTGGTGGAGGGCACTTCGTGGAAACCATCAAGGGGTGGCAATCGAGTTCTACATCACCGAGCGTGACCCTGATTGGGCGCGGCCCAATTCAGATCTGGCATCCTACGGCTCACCTCCGGAAAGAGTGGCGGTTTAGAGATTCGGAGGGCTGGCGGGACTCAAGCTGTATCCGAGCTGGTGGACAGAAGCTCAAGCTTGTCAGCGTAGTCGGTCATGCTCATCCCGGATTCTCCGATGCTAGCGGCAGGCTTCAACATGTGGGAGTTTGATCCGGTAGCAGCACAGGACCTGGCGGGCTCTTGACACTCGTCTGAAGATGTTTGGAAGGTGCTGTTCAAAGGCGCGAAGCTCTGCGTTAGCTACCAAGATCGCCATTCCGCTCATAGCGTCCTGGCAGGTAAGTGATTTCACCACTTGTTTTCCATAGTTTGACTCTATCACGGGATCTAAACTCCTTTACCTTTGCAGGAATGGCTGGCGAGGCGAGCAGACTATCTGTCCGGCCCCATTACCGAAGGACCCAGCGGGCCGCCCTATGAGGATCTTGGCTCGGCACCGTGGTGCGGAGAAAAAAACAAGAAAGGCAGCCACGAGGACTCGGAAGAGTTCCGTTCTCAAATGTATCGGATGATGAATCAGGCCGACTCCTCCACCAAGTCGAGGAGGAGAAGAAAGCCTCTCCCAGTGAGAGGAAAAAAAGAAGGCCTCCCCAACAAGGGAGGCGAAGATCAGAAGGAAAAACTCTTCCCGAACTGCTCCATAGCAGCTAGTACGGCAGCGAGGCTGGCCTCCAAGGGCCAAGCCCTAGTGAGTTGTGAAAGTATCTGGACTCCCGAATAACTTCAAGGTTTTTCTTTTAAGCCACATAATGTCTTTCTAATATCGCATACAACCCTGCAGTCCGCCCATGAGGATGATCTTCCCGTTTAAATCGGCGAGTCCTTGGAGTGCGTCGGATATGATTCCCTTCCATGCCTCCACCCCGTGCACTGAGCGATGCGAGTGGGATCGAAAAGGACCCACCGGGAGGAGAGCCGGAGATGTCACGAGACACCCTCCGGACTTTGCACGGACTCGGCCCGGAGGCCAGTGGCTCGAGTCCGTGGCGACCCCCGTAAGAAGGGCAAGACATGACGCCGGCTGACCTCCGTCAGCTGGAGGTGCGGATAATTTCTTTGGGCGCTCAGGCGCCTCCATCGAAAGAACATCACACTTTTATGAGTGCGGTGATTGAAGGTTATTCTCGCCAAGGCGGGCTGACGCTCGGCCTTCTAACGAGGCTTTGAGGTAAAATTTCAATATATGTAAAATGGTACCGCATAGGCGGTAGCCCACGATGCTCGGTTCGGTGTTGGAAAGAAAAGCGGACTGAGGATCTTTAGAAAGATAAGCTTGAGGAGTCATAAAAATATGTCAATATGGGATTGCAGGCTGTCTTTCTGACCTCCGCCTATTGGCTAGAGTCAATACTGAAGGAAAACCTCGGCGGTCCGAGCGAGCTCGGCCATGCCAAGCAGCTCGAGGAAAAAGAAGGTGAGTAATACCTTATGAAAATTGTACCTTCTGAGAAAAGTTTGGTTGCAAGAAAATGACAAGGATAGCGTGGGTATTGTAGAGGCCACTAGCAGGTGGCGACCACGAAGGAGGCGGTGGCCGCCGAGCATAATCTCGTCCAGGCGCGCCAGCGAGAGAAGCGGGGCGGTGGCGGAGGTCAGCAAACTCCGGGATCTCTTGAAAAAACATGAGAGCTTGGGCGTGGCTCGAACTCGAGTCGAGCTTACAGCTTCGTGAGAGTGCCAAGCCGCTAAGGCGAAGCCTACAAGGCCCTCCGGAGATTAGTGGTGAAGAAAATAGCAGCGGTAAGGCATTTTTCATGCAAAGTAAGCATGTAGTGTTAATTACCTTTGCTTGCCGGTCGGAGCTCTCGGGCGTTGAGATCTTCCTGCATGGCGTGTCGATCTGCCGCATTCTACGGGCGAGGAGGGAGCTCGGCGGAGAAAGGTCTTACGGTCTCGTATCTTTGAGGCGGACATCAGTGCCATAGCGACCAGTGAAGCAGCTGGTCGAGCTCCTAAAGCGGCGAACAGGCCATGAAGGCCTCATAGTTGGTTGTGGCCTAAGGAGGCCATGCAGGAGCTACTTGACTGGTGCAGCGGTGATGGATGCATGCCCGTGGGTAGAAGTCATCAAGCATTCGCTTGTATTGAGGGTGCCGTCAGACCTTGCCACGCAAAGGTGCAGGGGTAAGATGGATGCCGAAGCTTGTGCAGACCCGCCACCGGAGGGCAAGGAGCATCATGCCGAGATGGATTATAAGAGTGTCTTTGAAGGCGCCCGCACTATGCGGGTGAATGCTCCAAAGATGTAATATTTGAGTAGACTTCGCATTTTGTTATCCTGTCGCTAAAAACTTAGTTCATATCGCTAAGCAACGCTTTTAATTTAAAATATTACCTTCATGCGGCTGTTTATCAAATCGAGAGATGGCAAGTCGGCTTGACCCCATGCCACAGTCTTGGGGTGTTGGGATAAACTTGGCGCTCTTGTTCCCATATTTGGGTCCATCTGGGGCGCTCAACACAGCGAACAAAACCTGGACTTATAATGCTTGAACACTCTCCTTAGCCATAGAATTCTATAATTTTAAATTTGTGAAGCCCTAGTCTTTGGAAGGCGAATTTGGGCGCTATCACGCCTTGGCAGACGATATCCGGCTCCCTCGCTCTAGCGGCATAAGTCTTTAAGGACTGCAAAAAACCTCTCGAACAGCGACGGCTCTCGCCTCATCATGACCGTCGTTTTAGCTTTCTCCGAGGCGTTAACCCAGCTCAAGCGGGCGGAATCTGATGGTTCTCCCAGTCTACCTTAGCGATATAGCGGAATGTAAGGTACCAAAACATGGGGCAGTCAAACCAACTATTGACCCAAGACATGATTGAAGCCGATGCATATAGTGTTATAAGTTAGAGTGCCGCACTTGTGAAAGTGTTCGGACTCATCATACCATAATCTGGGAAACATAAGCCCCTGGTGTATATTAGCAGTACCAAAGTGTCGGATGCAACATCGTGAATGAACATATGTATGAAAAAATGCAATTATAAGCAAAAGGTGCTGCATTGTTTTATTCAATAAGTGCTTCTACGAATGCGAACGATACAAATAGTCACGATAAGCAAGGTATGGGACTATTAAACATGTCCCCATCCGAGGAGTAGGCTGATTGGTGTATAAAATGCCGTAATGGAGACCACCTGTATATTAGTTGTAGCCTTTATCCTTCCCTAGCTGTTGCATCGTGAGTTGGGAGTCTGCTGCTTAGGACGAGACCTCGACAAGCGAGTCTGTGGGTAAAAAGTAAAAGGTAAAAAGGAAAGAAAAAGGCGACACACTTGAGAGCCCTGGTGTGGTTGAGCTGCGATCTGGGTTTATCGTGGTGTGCCCCTCTCCCCATGCCCATGGTATCTTGAGCGTAATGGTGTCTGAAGGACTTGCTGACGTTTAGCGGGGGCTGGGGTTGGGGCGCACTTCTATCGTGCTCGGGCGTGCAGGTGGTCTTGTTGTAAGTTACTCGAGGCGCAACGCTGTGTCCGGCGCTTACGGCGGTTCGAAATGCCTTAGAGGCGCATTGCACTCATCGCGAGCCGCTATATGTTCCTCCGTCGGGAAGAGCGTTCGATGTTTCCGTTGACCGTGATGACTCCTCGAGGGCTGGCATCTTGAGCTTGAGGTATGCGTGGTCGCGGCACGCGTTGAACTTGCAAGCTGATGCGTCCGAGCAAGGCATGATAACCGCTGCGGGCGGGACTATGTCGAAGATTAACTCCTCGCCGAAAGTTATCCGGGGATCAAGACCACTTCGGTGTAATTGAGCCTTTACAATTGGCTTCTACACGTATGGCGCCTTTAAAGTCGTTTTGGTAGGTTTAATCCTTGATGGGTCTATGCCCATTTTGGCTTGTATCTGTAAAGCAGGTTCAAGCTGCTGCCGCCGTCCATCGGGACTCTGGTTAGGTGAAATCCATCAGCGATTGGGTCTAAGACCGGTCTGGCGAATCCGCCGTGGCGGATCTTTGTGGGTGGTCCCTTGATCCAAAAGTGATCGGGCAGGAGGACCATGGATTGAACCGGAACAGCGGCTCCATCGTGTAGACATCCACGAGTGCGCTTCCGCTCCATTTTGGGTATGTGCGTTGCGTATATCATGTTCACCGTACACTTTTGTGAAACCCTTCTTTCCTCTATTGTTGGCAGTTGGGTCTCGTCCTCGTCATCGCTATACAGCCTTGTCATTTTTGATGATTAACGCCTGCCTTGAATACCACAGTCCCTGTTGGTGTGGTTGAATTGGCTTTTGAAGTGCCGTGTATCGGCCAAGCGATCGATATTCGGTCCAAATTGGACTGACCGGAGTGGATTCTTTTGAATGGCTTTTCCGCTGACGGGTTTAGAGCCTCTGAATCGGCATTGATTGCCGTATCCTCAATATTATCGCTGTTAATGCGGCGTTTGTTTTGTTATGACACGGCTGCCATTTCGGTCCTTGAGGTCGGACTGCGGAATTTTGCTCTGCGTGCTAGCAGCTGTCCTCACCGTCGAAGCGGGTCATGGTGATGTGAGGGCTGCCATGGTTTGGCTTTTCTGTCCTGAGTCTGGGCAAGCCACTCGTCGTGGATGTTATGCTTGAAGGCGAGGGCCTCACTTATCCGGACGGTCGGCGATTTGGTTTTCTTGGTTAGAACCGTGTCGAATTGTGCGGTCGATCTAATGCAGTTGAATTATGTGGCTTAGGTCATGCGTCGGTGAGTCGCATAAGTGCCACAAGTTATCGAGAATCGGCTTCGGGTCCTCCAGCTCCCAATTGACTCTGCTGGCAAGCTATTGAGCCAATGTCGGGCTGGTCCTTTAACGAGGGGAGTATTTGATGGCGTGAAGATGCGTCACGCGGGCCATGTGGATATCACGGAGATAGTCTTGATCCAAACCGGGGTACATTGTGCCATCATAGGTTCAATATTGCGGGTTTAAACCCTTGAGATTTGATGATCCATTACTTAATGCATGAAGCATAGTGGGTGTCTGGCGCCTCTATCTTTGGCGATATCACGGCAGACTCAAAAACTTTATGCTGTTTTGTTCGGCCCGGCGGACTTCTTGTGTCCGTATGACGGTTGTAAATCACGTCTACGTGGGCCCACGCAATCCATAGATCGATCTTGATTGTCTTGCCTTGTCCTCAATATATCGCAGGTCGGGCGTTCCCACAGTGGCGTGTGCTTTTGGCGATGTCGAGTGCAGTTCTAGTGAAGGGCCTAGAGGCCTCCTGTCGCGACCACGGGGTGGTGGTCGCCCATGTCTCCTAGTGATGCGGGTTCGTAAGCCTCCTCCTCTAATCGGGGAGCAGCTTGCGTTTAGTAGCTTTGGAGGGCGTTGAGCTCATGCTCTTGACGCGAGACTTGATCCATCGTCGCTAGCAGATCTGATCAGCTCTAAGCTTTCTGCTTTCTTGAGGCTTTTGCCCGTGGCCATAAGCCTGCGTCTAAAAGCGCTCTTGTTCGCGGGATCCTCGGGAGCAGCAATTCATCATCGTCGAGAGCTTGCTTCGTCTCGGGAGGGCATATAATCCTCTACCTCTTCTTCGCCGCTCTCTCGTGAGGTGGCGTCTCCATCCTCTCTGTTGGATCTTCTTTGGAGTGGGTTGACTTCGGCACTATCCGGTGTATTGTTATCTCGGTGCGGAGTCTTCATTCTTCTGTGGCGGGATTTAGGCGGCGCGGCGGGCTTGGCTGCTTCTTGGAGGGTCATCCTCCGTTGTTCCATCGCCGTTCCATCTTTGGGATGTCCACCATATATATGTCGTATGAGGTGGCCTTCGATTACTACTAGGGCTGGTCTTGTTCGTCTCGGCATGTCGTCCATACGTCGATGTCTTGGTCGTAGTCTAGCATGTCGGTTAGATGCGTCGACGCGGCTACCAAGTGGGTGGTGGGTGGGCTTTGAATTTCTTAATCGTCCGCATCCGGCCGTCTGACGTAGTCGGCGAGGGCTCTCGATAACGAGAGGTACTTTAGCGAACTCAAGATGTGCAAAAGGTGAGAGTTGAAAGATGTCCGCTGCGGTGAGCTCCATGACCGGCACCAATCGGATTCGATCGGAGGGCGGGGAGGTTGAATCCGGCAAAGTCCGGCACCTCGGTCATAAGCTTTATGAGGACAAGATCGGTGTTGGTTCTATCACCGTAGAGGTTGCAGCCCAGGCGGTGTCTAGCCATCCGTTCCGATCTGCGCAGCCGGCTCAATTGAAGATCGGAGTGGGTTCGAGTGTAGCCTCAGTCTGTCGGCTGCGAGCAAAATCATGCTTTCGCCGTGACGGTCGCAGCTGCCTTCGGTGTGGCTCGACTCCATCGAGGATCAAGTCCCGAATGTCGCCGTGAAGTTCAAACTTCAAATCTGACTGACGGCGGGCGTAGCTTCGATCTGCTCCGGATGGCCAGCGAATCGGCCCTGATCTGAAGCCGCCGAATCTGAAGATCTATCCGGGAGAAAAGTCTCACCTGGACTGCGTCGTTGATGATGGTCGAAGAAGCCATCGAGCCTATCGGTGAGGACCGGAGGAACTCTCAATGAAAGCACCAATGTCGATTCAAAACCGGCGGATCTCGGGTAGGGTCCGGCTATGCGTCTAGGCGGATGGTAATAGGAGACAAGGGACACGATGTTTTACCCGGTTGGGCCCTCTTGATGGAGGTAAAACCCTCGTCTGTTTGATTAATATTGATGATGTGTGTTACAAGAGTGGATCTACCACGAGATCAAGATGCTAAACCTAGAAGCTAGCCTATTGTATGATTGTTGTTATCCTATGGACTAAAGCCATCCGGTTTATATAGACACGGAGAGGCTAGGGTTACATAGAGTCGGTTACAATGGTAGGAGATCTACGTATCCGTATCGCCAAGCTTGCCTTCCACGCCAAGGAAAAGACCCATCCAGGACACGGGGCAAGAAGTCTTCAATCTTGTATCTTCATAGTCTTGGAGTCCGGCCGATGATGATAGTTCAGCTATCCGGACACCCCTAGTCGGAACTCCCTCAACGGCCTACTCTCTGTCAAGGTCTTGGGAGTTCGGGACTACTTTGAAGTGTTCGTGGAGAGCTCCTCTAATGGAATTGACGGTGGGAGCTCTTCCTCGGCGGAAGTGATGAGGGAGGACAGCGAGGCGGATAAGCGGGGGCAAGTCCGACTAGGCGTCAGGCGCCCAGCCTGGTAGTCTTGCAGCAACAACATCTGCCGCAGCTCTGCGCGAGGTTTACGGGATGGGGCCAGCTCCTTGAACTTCGGGGCCGTCTCCTTGGGCGGTGGCGTCGGGAGCTGCGGAAGAGGAAGAGGGGGCGGCAAGGCCGTCAACTCGGAATCTGTGAGCACCGATGCCTTCATCGCGTTGCGGTCCTGCCGCCTCGTCTTCCAGCTCCTTTCCGGCACCGTCATCACTAACCTGCCGTGGGCGGCACGAGTGTTCTCTTGGTGCTACGCTGCTCGTAGCTTGCCTAGGCGCCCTTGCCCTTCGCCTCCTTGACCTGCCTCACGAGGAAGGGACGAAAGGGATTCTGAGCATCTTATCTCTTTTTAATTTGTAATCCTGCGGGCCTTTGTTAAATTTAAAACTTGTAATTCCCTTGTTCATGTTTTCATCATGAATTGTACCTGTATGGGATGTTTTTAATGAAAAGGGATGCTTGCGGTTTTTGTTGGTGGGTAAATCCCGACAAGATGAATCCTTGTTATTCTTTAAGATAGCGTTTTTCGCCACAACAGGCCTTGCGTCCCCCCTCCCTCGATCGTTCTCGCTCATAGCGAGAGGCAGGGATGAAGTGGGCTTGAGGCCTCGTCCCACCTCCTTGCCGCCAGCTCTGACCAAATCGGACCGGGAAAAAATCCTTGGGTATGGGGAAAAGGTGAAACACGGTGGCCTAAAGATAAAAGCGAGTTTCACATACCCAGTCTAGTTCGAAATGCATGATAGAGGATAAAAGACTTATCTGGATCTGAAGCCCACAGCAATATCATCTTGCAGCGGTTGGATCCTTGTGCTTTCGCAGCCCGACAACTCTGGTTTGCGGGTGGAGCCAGATCCGTTCCTTCTTTCGAGTAGCTCGGCGAGATGCTCATGTGCCTTGCGAACCAAGGAGGATAGAAAAGGCAGAGATAGGCGTGCACTCGACCTCTAGGCTGGGGTTAGTCTACGCTAAGCACTATCAACCCTAACCAGGGCGAGACTTGACCTAGCGTGCATGCTATAACTTAGGCGTGCGCTTTATTTATTATGCTCGAGTTACTGCACGGCTTTGTATAAAGGTCACATGCCTTGCGGCAAGCTTGTACAAAAGGTGGCTTGCCGGGAGGCCACAAGCGCTATATCGGTCTTATGGGTAAAACTTGCGAAGATGCTCTCGTTCGAGTTGCTCCTTTGTGGCGGCATCTTTGGTCTCAGTGGACTGCGCGGGCTTGGTGACTCGTATTACCCGATAAGGGCCTTCCATCGGCTTCAACTTGTTGGTATTCTTGGCCATTGAGCGCGCCGTAGAACAAGTCGCCTTCCTCAAAGTTTCGGGCATAAACCTTGCGGCTATGGTAGCGTCGCAAGGCTTGCTTTGTAGCGTCTTTGCTCTCACGGCCGCAAGACAATCTTCCTCAAGGAGCATCGCGTCATTTGGCTGCTGCTCTTGCTCAAGCTCATCATAGCGAGCACTCGAGGTGACCCGTATATGAGTTCCGTGGGAACTGCTTCCGCCCGTAGATCAGGGCAAAATTATACGGCGGTGGCTCGATTTGGCGTCGTCTGATCGACCAAAGAACCATGACAAATCATCAATCAGCGCCTTCGCTCTTGTGCAGCTTGTCAAAGGTCTTCGTTCTGGCCTCGGAACACTTCAGCATTTGCCCTCTCCGGCAGCGTTGCTCGGTGGATGTGCCGCGAAGCAAAACAGGTCTTCTGCCGAGGTCTTGGATATCTGCATGAAGGTGTGGCTTGTGAAGCTGCGTGCGTTAGCGGTGATGACTCTGTTTGGCACACCAAAACAGCAGAACCGATCCTTTGAAGAACTGACGGTGGGCGGTCACCTTCCTCCTGCTTCCACCTCGGCCAATTTGTGAGCTATCGATTGGAACATACAAGTACTCAAAGCCCCGACGGTCACGGGAAAAGGGCCCGATATAAGAGCCCCTAGGCGAGAATGGCCGGAGAGAGGATTTTTGAAGGGCTTGGGCTGGTTGATGAAGCTTCTTTGAATGAAGCGGCATGCTTCACACTTGGTTACTAGTGCGTCGCATCTGGAGGCGGTTGGCGAGAAGAAACCTTCTTGGAATGCCTTCCGGCAGGGCCCTTAACCTATGTAGGAACCACATATGCCTCCATGTATCTCCTGACAGCTCAGTCCTTCCTCCCGGGATGCATTTGAGTTTCACACCATTTGGCCTCCTCCGGTGCAAGCGTCATCGGCGAAGCTGAGTACAGGCGGACCGCAGGCTACTTTCTGCTTCTTCTGCTCCTCGGAAGCTCCCTGTTGGAGGAAGTGGGCGGTATCTGCGCCCATGACACAGGGCTCGGCAGCAAGGACAAAACATCTCTTCGCCATGGGCGGCTATCTCTCTGCGAGGGTTGACTCCTGCGGAGCCGATTACTCTTAGGCGGGCTCGGCGTCGCGGCACCCTTGCCGGCGGCCCGAGGCTCGGTAGGAAAGTACTTGCGGGTGATAATCCCCAAGTGCAAGGAATCATCGGCACTTTCAAAGGTGGAAGGATAAGTATGGAGTGTCGAACCCACAGGAGCTAAAGGTAAGATGAATATTCTCTCAAGCCCTATCGCCACGATCACGACTCTCGTGCACCGACGTTTACTTCCAACTAAAGCGGGATATAAAACTATGTTGTGGGTATGAAGAGGATAACTTTGCATGATATCGGAGGCTAAAATATAAAAGTAGGTGCTGTTATCATAAATAATATAAATAGCGAGTGTGGAATAATGATGGATCGATTTTGGAATTGTCCTAGACAATTGTTAACAAGGCTGTAATAACTATTGCAGTTTCATACGGGAGAGGCATAAGCTAACATACTTTCTCTACTTGGATCATATACTTAT
>JAHIAM010013459.1:0-10803 GCA_021605205.1 Aegilops longissima
GGCTTTCCGGAAATTTCTCTAAAGTTGCTAAACCTCTAACGAACTCCTCAAGAAAGATAAAAGTTGAATGGGCGCCACAGTCGAGTTCATCTTCGAGGCGAAAAGCGCGACATCTGCTCCGTACTTGTTCCAGATTTCTCTAAGGACTTTATTATCTATTCGGCGCCTCGCGACAAGGACTAGGTTGCATACTCATGCAAGATCGTCATGTGATTGCCTCGCATCTCGACGATTCGTCCACATGAGATAACTACCCACACGATCTAGAGCTTGCGGCGATGGTTCATGCACTCAAAACCTGGCGACATTACCTTACGGGTAATCGTTGCGAAATCTACTTGATCACCAAAGTCTGAAATATATCTTCACCCAACGGTTTGAATCTCAGGCAAAGGCGTTGGGTCGAGTTGATACAGATTTCGACTTAGGAATATCCTACACCCGAGCAAAGCCAATGTCATGGTGGCGCACTAAGTCATAAATCTTATTGTAACAATCTGATGTTACAACAAAGTCAACCAATTCTCCACGAGGAATTTCGTAAGCTTAATCTTCACATTGTTCCATGAGATTCCTTTCCACCACGGTGGCGAAACCTACCCTTACGGATCAGATCATCAAAGCATAGAAGGTAGACCGGGAGTCTCCCGTATCGGGAGAAACATCAAGAAAGAGTCAGATTGTTTCTCCATTGATGAGCAAGGTGTCGTGTTCTTTGGAGACCGTCTAGTGGTTCCCAAGGTGCGCAACCTGAGGCGATTGATCCTTAAGGAAGCTCATGACTCTCCTCTCACCATTCATCCTGGTAGTACTAAAATGTATCAAGATCTCGCGGAGGTTTTGGTGGACTAGGATGAAGAGAAATCGCTCAATACATTGCTAAGCTGCGGCGTCGCCGAGTTAAGCGAGCATCAACGACTCTTGGTACCCTTCAACCTTTGGAAATTCCTGAATGGAAATGGGATAAAATCGGTATGGACTTCATTACGGGTTTCCCAGGACCAAGAGAGAATAACGCTATCTTCGTTGTTGTTGATCGTCTTTCCAAAGTAGCCCACTTCCTACTTAGTGAGAGTATAACCGCTAGCCAGCTAGCTGAATTGTACATCTCTCGAATAGTGTCTCTTCATGGTATTCCATCGGAGATTAACTCGGACCGTGGAGTCTTTTCACCTCTCGATTTTGGGAAAGTTTCCAAGCGCTATAGAACTTCGTCTCTCCTTTACCGCTTTCCATCCCGATCAAGTGGTCAAGTAGAGCGAGTCAATCAAATCCTAGAGGATATGCTTGAGCTTCGTCATCTCTTCGACATGAATTGGGAGAAATCCTTCCATTCGCGAGTTAAGCTTATAACAATAGTTATCAAGCCAGCTTAGGCAAAGCCCTTCGAAGTTCTCTAGGACGGAAATGTCGACGCCTCTTAGCTGGTGAGAAACGGGAGAGACAACTCTTTGGCGGACATGATTCGGGAAGCGAAGAGCAGGTTCGCGTTATTGTGGACGAAAACAGACCCAATCTCGTCAAAGAGCCAATATGACGCAAGCATAAGCCTATGACTTATGAAATTGGCGAGAAGGCTTACCTTGGGTTACTCCTCGAAGGAACCCATCGATTAGGTATCAAAGGCAAGTTGGCTCCTCGTTACATTGGACCCTTTCGCATTCTTGCCAAGCGAGAAGTTGCCTACCAATTGGAACTACCTCGCATCTTTTGAGTCCATGATGTCTTCCGTTTCCCAACTCAGGTTGCTTCTCGGATCCTATCAGTGGGTGGACCACACGCTTGATCTCCAAGATAACCTCACCTATCGAGAATATCCCGTTCGTATCCTCGATCAAGCCGGCGTACCACTCGGCGTCGAATATCAAGTTTCTAAAGGTTCAATGGTCAAACCATTCGAACAAAAGCAACTTGGGAAAGGAGGATCGTCTTGACTTGAGTATCCACCTTTTATGCAGATCCTAAATCTCGGGCGAGATTCTTTTGAGTGGGGTGAGTTGTCACATCCAGTTAGACCATGCATTAGGGTGTGCATCATGTTTAAATTTCATTTGAATTTGAAATGGGAAGGCAGAAACCCAGAACCCCTTAAAACAACTAGGGTTTACTAAAATTTATTTCAATGAATCCGAAATGCCCTTCAAAATGTTCATCCTCTTTACTTTGGTTGAGAACCCATGTCAAAGAAGGTGTACCATTTTCTAGGTCATCTAAGGGTTCTAGGTTAATCCACAAGTTTTAAACTTGGGCATTTTAAATTATATAAAATATTTTAAATGTTCAAAAATTGTCAAACCAAAATGTTTCATGTTGGGAATATTCCAACAAGTGACCAGGAGCATTTTGGTGATTTTAAAATAGTTTTGGTATTTTAAATAAACCCCACAAATTCTGAGAATTAGGAAAAAGACTAAAAAGGAAAATACTTACACATGCGCCGTGCAGCCCACCTGACCGGCCACAGCCAGCATGCGTGTGCTTGCTCGGCTGACGAGCAGCTGTGCCGCCGGCGGCCAAGCGCCCGCAGCTGCGCCCGCCACCTTCATCCCCTCGCCGCCTCGCTGCGGCGACCTCACGTCGTCGCCCGACCCCCCAGACCGTCCTCTCCCCCTGCCCTCTCTCGCTCCCCCTCGCCATGGCGGCGCCACCGTCGCCGCTCCTCGTCGTAACCGTAGCCACCGCCGTCCCAGCGCCACGAGACTTTGTCCGGCCGCCGCCCGGCGTCGACTCCGTCGAACAAGCCAAGCGAGCTCTTGCTGCGCCAAGCTTCTGCGCCGACCTCGCCCGACTCCGCCACGCCGAGATCCCCCGTCGCCGCGCGCATCAGCCGTCCCGACCCAGCGAGGCTCTCTCGGGATCCTTGTGAGCCTGGCTACCTCCCATCCTCTCCATTCTCTTCCTCGTGCACCACAACAACCCAACGCGATCACCGAACCCGCCCGGGCTCGTGCCCGGCAAGCTCCGGCCACTCAACCACGCCACCGTGTCCATCGCACTCACCGTGTCGCGTTGGGTCTAACTATACACTCCGCGCCTCACCTTGCCCCCTAGCAACTAGTTCGACATCACCCGAGCACCGCGCCGCCCGACTCGTCGCGGTGCCAACTCCGCCACCCGACTCCAACTAACCCCACCAAACACAGCGTTCGTCTCCAGCTCCCGTAGATGTCTTCCGCACCCCATTTAGTGGCGGAAAGTGCAAAAGCACTTTGCTCCTTGGCCCTTAGCCTCGCCGTGACTGAGCGCCAGCGAGTTGACCGACCACTGTTGTGGGCCTGTTGTTGCTCGAGTCAATGCGGTGGACCCCGGCTAACTAATTAGGATTAGTTCTAATTAAGTTAATTAGTTAAACTAACCACGACATGCGGGTCCCCTTGTCGGTTTGACCTGGATGACCCGTTGACCCTGACGTCACGCTAACCTCATCTTTGGCGCATTAATTCAAATTCTGGATTTATTTTGATATAGTAAATTCAGAATATAATTCAAATTTCAAATGCCTATAACTTTTATTCTATAACTCCAAATGCAAAGATTTATATATGAAAATTATCAGAAAAATACACTCTATCCATTGGTACAGGTTTCATGCATGTTAAAACAAGTTAACTATGCTGAATAACCAGAATAAGATATTGCACCATTAGGACTAACTCAAATGAGCTATCATTTGAATCCTTGATTCAAATAAGTTCATCTCTGTTCTATCAACTTGCATTAGAACAACACATCCATATTGCCATGTCATAGCGCATCATATTGTTGCATATTGTCTTGTATGTTTATTTGATGTGCTTTCATGATAGGTTACGCCCGAAGATAACCTCGACTACCCATCGAAGGGCGTCCTCTACCCCGTTCCATCGGGCAAGCAATTCATTGATCATTCGATACAAACCCATGTTCTCGCTTCTGCTCTCGTTTACTGCATTAAGACAACGCGATTCAAGCTGTTTTGTGCTGCGGTAGTTGAACCCACTTCCTTTGCATGACCTGTCATTGCCACAGTAACTAGATGAAACCCACTAGTATGTGTAGGAGTTGATTGAGCCATGTTTGTGATTCCTACCATGCTATGCTTGCTATGCTTAGAGTTGTGTCAGGTCTGGCTCATCGGGATGATGAGCTGGAGTGAAAGGTTGTGTTGGTTCGAGTGAAAGTGTTGAACACGATTTGGTAAAGGTATCGATGAGAGGCCATGTAGGAGTACATGGTGGGTTGTTTCATTGAAGCGAACTTAGCTGAGATCTGTGTTTGTGATCCATGAACTAGCTACTACCACGCATTGGGCCGAAACCAATGGACCCTCTCGGCTTCTTAACCACCCTTGTTCTTAGTCAGGGAGTTGCAAGTAGTTTACGGTGTTTGTAGCTTCTTGGGGCCACATGCTGCTGACCTTAGGGGTGGGTTGTGTTGCGGTAGGCACCATGGCCGTGTGCAGTGCCGTTTGGTATCTCGGGAACCCTCACATCGTTCGGGGCTGTATGGAAACCTCGGCGGACTCCTGCGGATGGAACCGAATAGGCGATAAACTGGACTAGGGACTTGAGTGTTTAGGTAGGCTGTGGCCGACACCCGTTGGGCTTCGCTTGAAGGTTGCAGTACATGTCGTATAGTGACGATAAGTGGTGAGCGTGTGTGAAGAGTACACCTGCAGGGTTAAATATGATCTATTGAATAGCGTGTCCACGGAGAAGGACTTCAGGTTACCTATATCGGTTCATAGACAAGTAAATGGATACTACTAAAAGCCTCAAGATAAGTGTGAGTATAGTGGATGGCCCTCTCGGGGATGCGAGAGAGGATCCCGTGGAGTTGTGATGGTGAGTAGTGGACTCGTGTCGACAAAATGCTTTACAAAGTGTGTCACGTGGGATAGCTTAGCCAAGAGTTAAAGCTGGCTTCTGCAAATAACTCCACCTCCTTCCTTGAGAATGTGCATGTATGATAGGATTACGTGGTAAGACTTCTTGAGTACTTTTGTACTCATGTTTGTAATCAATATTTTTAGGAGGACTATACTACCCCCTCGGCCAGTTCTATGTAGATGTTGACTTGACGAGTGAACTAGCCACCCGGTGGCGATCTAAGACTTGTGAAGGGCCATTGTAGATAGAAACTCCAACAAGCTTTCTTTCTTTCTAGAGTCGTACTCGAGACTAGTTTGCTTCCATGTGCTTGTATGATTGTATGACTTGAGTGTTGGGTCATGTGACCCTACTATGACTATGTTATGTATGGCTCCTCGGAGCCTCTTAAATAAATACTTGAGTTGTAGAGTTTTGTTGTGATGCCTTGTTGTATTTACTCATATCGGGCATATTGCTGTATGATTGAAATGCTTGGTATGAGTGGGATCCGACAAACTAGTTGTTTATCCTTGGCAGCCTCTCATATGAAATGTAGTCTCGTGCTAGGCGATAGTAGTCCGCTTCTGACCGGTTCACGAGTCACTACGCACACTCTGCTTGGACACTGGCGCGGCATGTGATTCATTTCGTTCTATATCATCCCGAAATGTCAGGTGATACTCAGTCCTGCCTAGCACTACGCCGGGATCGGAGTCTGTTAGCCAGTCTACTCCAAGTTCATCGTTGATGACCGACATGCTCGAAGTGATTCATGTATGCTGTCCCCATAGGTTAGTGCGCTTTGGGTTCACGACTAGCCATGTCGGCCGGGTTCTTTGTCATGTGGATGCTAGCGACACTATCATATCGTGAGCCAAAAGGCATAGCGGTCCGGGCCATGTAAGCGACACCGTAGAATACCGTCGTGAGGCGCAAAGTGATATGAGTGTTACCAGCTAGGTCGATGTGACTTGGAATCGGGGTCCCTAACGAGAAGAACGTTTTCCTGCTCACCATAGTGGCGGACCAAATGGCTAAGTTCTCATCCACGGTGGTTGCCGATACAACAGTAGTGACAGGGTTACCCTATTAGCAATGTATATCATGATCTTGCATATCCTATGCCGATCATCGTAGGATAAGGTTGCGTCATCTTGGGGCGATGTCAAGGTGTCACCATCTCACGGTCTTCATGTCCTCATTCCTCGAGGATGTATCTTACATTGGTGCCGTCTTGTTGTGGTGTCGCCAATCTTGTGTTCAGGAGATGTGGGTGAATGTGCGGCAGGCATCTTCCTTCTAGATTATCCACGAGGATTACAAAGAATCCGATGGTCACGGGCATAAGGGTTCTAGCGACCAAAGGTTTTGAAGGGAAGAGATCAATAAGGAAAGTATACCTTAGTTTTGAAAATCTGAGAAGGTAAGAGAAGTATAGATAGTTTTGAAAACTAGTAATAGTTTTGGAAATAGTTTTATCTAACTAACGACCATGCTAACTAAGGCTTCATTATAGTCGGGATGGCTCGATACCAGCTACTGTGGGGACCCGACTCATAAGTCATGATCACCGAATGCGTGTACAATGATCCCATAGATCGTGCTCCTTGAACACTAGAAGCTGAATAACAAAGTCTTACATCCATACATATTGTCTTACACAAATTATGACCATTATGGTCAAGTCTTGAGAAGTATCATCATGGCGGAAATCTTCAATAACAACTTGGACCCATGCCATCGCCATAACCCTACAGGGCATTACATTAGGAAGCGTCCTAGCTTGCATGTTAAGTCACCGGTACTCTTCATTATATCCTGTTCTTTCATGCAGGCCAATAAAATAACCGTGGCAAGCCAATGAGTACTTTGAATGTACTACTTAAGCAACCCATGTTTTGGTTCAAGATACGCAATGCTTGACATAGGTAAATTTTTGCGAAAGCTAGTTTTGAGTGCAATGACATGTTCAACATCTTGCAAGACATGCATCGGAGAATTCAAGTAACCATGAGGACAGGTTACATATATCATCATAAATAGAGTGGGCACCAACCCAACTCAATCATCTCAAGTCCTTTGACTTGACCCAAGTTTTCCCATACACACACCTTTGGTTTGCAAACATGTGGGCGTAGCCCAAGGCGGTTACCCAACTGTCCTTGACCATGGACACGGCTATTGAATAGTTTACACTCTGCGGAGGTTGCACACTTTACCCACAAGATCAGGGAACTTCGTGTCATCCATGACCAGCGGTACCTCAAGTACCGGGTAAGCACCGATCACTATCTTTCCCTAAACGACACTAATATGGAGTCCGATCGATTAGTAGTAACCCCGTGCCCAACTTTTCACAACAAAATTGTGGAGCCTCGCTCCCATATTCATCACATATCAGCAGCACGGGGTACCAGCGTGTGTCGGTGCCCCATAAAAATGTTCTTGGCACGCCCTACAGCACGACCCGTCAGAGAGAGCACCAACTCTCCCCGTCCTTTGTTGCGGCTCCAAGCTAGTATCGGCCTAGGTAATCAATAATGCCCTTTCCCATATAAGGGTAGAGTGGTTGCGCATGTAAGGTTGGAATAGCGTGCTAACTTAAACCAATCCGTTTTTGAAAGCAACACACACACTTGTCTCGGTACACCACTTCGTCATCAGCGGTTTCCCATCTCATTATCTCGCTCGGGCATAAGTGGCACCCGACGGGGTTTCGAGAATCCTTTGAAAATACTTTGTCTCCATCACCATGCATATTCCGTCCCTTTTGCGTAGCAACTACTTTAGCATCCTATCTACTCCCACGGCATAACCCTCATAAGGAGGTAGGGTCATGCACAATGCAAGTATCAGCGAGGAAATGTAGAGGCAAACCATCAAAGTGGTTCCACCTCATCATGATTCCATTGCAACAACAATATGGTGCTATATGTCATGCATAAAAGGGTTTCATAGACATGGCCAAAGGGCTTCTTGCACAGTTCATCTGAGTCTTGAAATCTTCGGTTCTTCTCCATGTACTCCGTCTACTTCGTCAACTAACGTCGGAAGAACCACAATAAGCAACACAACAAGGCAGAAGATATAAGTGCTCCAAAAATATTAATTTGACTTTTCTAGGACATCTCGGTTATATGAAAAATACGAGAGTGGTTTCATTGGAATTGGATCGGTGGATATCTCGAACATTTCAATATGATGGAATCAAGGGGTTAATGGATTTGCAAGAAGTGTACAAAACATGTTTTGAAAAATGAGCAAATGCACCCATTTAACAAACCATGATTTTAGAAGCATCTAGGAGTTGGTTTCCTTTGGATTTGGAGTTCAAATGAATATTCTATGGATTTGCAAAGTTGACAAATATGAAGAAATGGCTCATTGTTTTATGTGGTACAGAAAGTATTAACAAAATGTTCATAAACTAAGTTATGAACTTAGAAGCATCTAGGAATTTGAATCATGGCATTTGGATCAATTTTGAGCTCCTTGATTTTCTAAAGTTCATCACAGAAATAAGAAAAATAGGATTTGATAAATATTTGTGAAGAAAGGTCTACGGAAAAATGTGCATGTTGCACTAACGGGTAGATCATGATTTATAGAGTCACTAAAAATTTGAATCATCAAATTTGGAGTCCATTTAATTGTGTATGGATTTTAGAAACTCCTTTGGAAAGAATAAAAAGAAACACAAGGCATTACCCTTATCCTGCTTGGAGAGATAGCGATGGGCGGCCCAGTGGCTCAGTCTTGTTGGCGACGAGGTGCGTCGAAGCGGCTTCATGGGGCGCTTTCACCATGGAAACACGGGAGTAGCGGCGCGCCTCCACTTACGAGCCGCGAGCCCGGTGGAGTTTTAACCGAGGCAGGGCTCCTGTCGGGATGTGAGGCTGACGGCGGGCCCCACGGCGTCGTCGTCAACCTCCGTCCGAAGAACGGCGAGCTCACTTGCGGTGATTCCGAACGCAGCGGCGAACAAATGGCACCGCGTGTTCAGCGTCGAGCGCGCCGGTGGAAGTGGTGGCGGTCGTCGGGGAGCGATGGTTCGCCGGTGACCAAGCGGTGGCGAGCTTGGGAGGTGGATGGATAGCTCACTCGGGCTGAAATCAGCGGTGTAAGAAGAGAGCGAGTCGGTGGAGTCTTCGGCTCGGATCGAGCGGAGGCGGAGAGCTTATACCCTGGATCGATGCGACAGGCGGGCTCGAGCTCGATCTCGAGCTCGGGCGTCCTTGAGGCATGAATGGGTGGTGCGGGTGGATGATTTGGAGTGGGAGAAGGCGAGCAGGAGAAAAGGATGGCTCGGGAGGCCTTAGATAGGCAGGCCGAGGTCCACCGTGGCGACCTCTGGTGCCAGAGATCGGCTCCAGTGGCCGTTGGGGAGGAAGGAAAGACTCGGGGTACTCGTGGGGTGGTCTAGGGTGCGAGGAGAGGGAAGGATCGGGGAGGCACGGAGGGGTGGCGTGTGAGCTCGATCATTGGAGCTCTCGAGGCGGCGGCCAGCGTCTTGAAGAGGCAGCAGGAGGGAGGAGGAGGGGTGTAGCGAGCCGACCAGAATGGATCAAGTCTCGTGCTCGGTGTCATCCTGGATCGTAATGCTGACACCACCAGTACTTGAAGGATTTATAACGAGTAGCAATCACACATTATACATCGTTTGTCGAAGAGGACTTATTACAATAATCATGGCTTAAGGCCATCTAATAACGATAACAACGGAAGACTTGGAAGATAAGTGAGTCCATCAACTCCAGTAGCATCACTGAGTATAGAACCACGACCTAAAGCACCTTACTAATGATCGAAAATTCTGCAACATGAAAGTTGCAGCCAAACAGCACACATGGAATATCTTGGCAATGTAACTTATAGAGAATAATGAATGATAAGCCTGTACTACATGCATATGTGGCTGGTGGAAAAAGCTCTCTGATTCTGAGTTTGCATAAAGCCAGTTTTCCCTACTACAAAGGAATAAATTTGTTTAACTAGCATGGTGTTTGTTAAACATTGAGAATGGTTGACAGCATCCTCAATCCCAATTAAAAGTACTCATTAAAACCCAACAAAATTAATTAGAGTAACATGTTGAGATTCACATGATATTCAAGTACTAGATACTCAAGATGTCCATAACGGGGACACGGCTAATCATGATTAGTTTATACACTCTGCAGAGGTTTGCGCACTTTTCCCCACAAGACTCGATCGCCTCGCTTGGTTTCTCACTACATGGTGTTTAAGAAAGCGGATGACCGAGACATAGTCTTCGAAGCGCTAGCACCTTACGATGGGTGGACGGTACACCTACATCCCCTACATCTACTAGTCCACCACTATAAGATTTACATGACTTAGTCAACTATGCGAGCCCATAATGGCTTGTGGATGCACGTAAGTTACTAGTATGAATTATCTTATGATCCTTTGAGCACAGGGTGGCGGTCCAGAAGAAATCGAGGCAAGTCTGCTAGAAAACAGGTGCCTCAATCCACCGGATGTGTATTTAAGTTGCCACCTTAGATAAACCATTAATTTAACAATCTCACATCATCATGGATATTACTCACCCAATCCCGTCTACTAGCATAGCATGGCATAATAAGCAAGCGTGAAGTAACTCCCAAAGGTTTCATAAGTAAAACAGGTAATAGGTACTACCTCAATCTACTTCCCATCCCACAATTTAATTAGATCCTAATCATGCAAGTGTTTGAGGATTGATCTAATGCATAAAAACTGGGTGGTAGTAAAGGTATGATCAAGTGTTACTTGCCTTGCGATGATCCATGAAACCTAGAGATTGAAGTAACAAGCGGCGACTCCGGGTGATCTATCGCGAGACAAACAACAAGCATACAATAATTACTCATCTAATGCGGGTAAATCTCGAATAAAAGATCTAACCAGAAAGTTCAACTTAAGAACCCGGTTGCAAAAGAATCGAATC
>JAHIAM010013460.1:0-22137 GCA_021605205.1 Aegilops longissima
GCCGGTTTTGCTATTCGGGCGCGGTAATCATCCGTGTTCTGGGCACCCGCGATCCGTGATCGATCTTGTATGTTTGCCTTATCCTCCAATATATCTAAAGTCGGCCTGTTTTCCCTTGCCTTGGTACTTTTGGCCGGCGTCGGGTGTGGCTTGGCGGAGGGCGGAGGCTTCTCTGTCATGACCCAGGGGTGGCCGGTTTGCCATGTCGTCTTGTGGCGACTTGGTGCTTCCTCCTCTAGTCGAGAACGGCCTGCGTTTGGGAGTAGCTTTTGGAGGGCGTTGAGTTCGTACTCTTGGCTGCAGGACTTGATCCATCTGTCGACTAGCAGGTCTTGATCAGCTCTAAGCTGTTCTTGCTTTTCTTGAGGCTGCTTGCCGTGGCTATAAGCTTTGTGTTTGGCGCTCCTGCTCGGCGGGATCCTCGAGCCACGACAAATTAAATGCGTCATCGAGGCTTGCCTCATCTTGAAGGGCGCATAATTATCATCCTCGACCTCTCTTTACGCGCCGTAATGCGGACTTTCGCCCTCCTCTGCTTTCGATCCTGCTGGAGGGTTCGTACTGTCCGGTGTTATTATCTCCGTGCGGAATCACCGTTTTATTGTGGCGAATTTAGGGCGCGCTGATGTCGGCCGGCTGTTTTGGAGGTCATCCTCCGTTGTTCCATCGCCGTTCCCATCTTTCGGGATGTCCACCATGTATATGTCATATGATGAGGTGGCCTTCGATTCCTTGAAGTCTTTGGGTCTTGGTTCTCGGCGTCGTCGTCCATACCGTCGATGTCTTGGTCGGAGTGGCTTCTGTGGGTGGTGGGTGGGCATTGAATTTCTTTGTCATCCCAACCTTCCTGTCCGTAGTCCGGCCAGGGCTCTCCGGATAAAGAGAGAACTTTAGTGAATTCAGGATGTCGCCAAGGGCGAGTCTTTGAAAGATGTCTGCGGGCGAACTCCATGACCGGCGTAATCGGATTCGATTGGTAAGGGCGGAGGTTGAGTCCGGAGAGAGTCGGCACCACAGGTCAGGTCTTCGCAAGGACAGGGATGGAGTTGGCTCGATCGCCGTAGAGATTGTAGCCCCGGTGGTGTCCAACCACTCGTCCTCGATCTGGGAATCCGGCTCCGGATTAAGGGTCGGGCGGATCTTGTGCGGCCTCCAACCTTGAGGCTCGAGCTAGATCATGCCCTCGAGACGGTCGGTGGCCGTGGCTTCGAATCCGTCGAAGATCAAGTCTCGCGGATATCGGCCCGTATAGTTCAAACTTCAAATCTGACGATGGCGGGCGTAGCTTTGATCTGCTCGGATGGCCAAGTGAATTAGCCCTGATGCAAAGCCGCCGAACACGAAGATCTGTCCGGGAGAAAAGTCTCACCGGACGCGTCGTTATTGATGATCGAAGGAGCCATCGGGCCTATCGGTGGCGACACGGAACTCTCAATGAAAGCACCAATGTCGGTGTCAAAACCGGCGGATCTCGGGTAGGGGTCCCAAGGCGTCTAGGCGGATGGTAACGAGCAGGGACACAATGTTTTTACCGGTTGGGCCCTCTCGATGGGTAATACCCTACTCCTTGATTAATATTGATGATATGGGTAGTACAAGAGTAGATCTACCACGAGATCAAGGAGGCTAAACCCTAGAAGCTAGCCTATGGTATGATTGTTGTTCTCCCATATGGACTAAAACCCTCCAGTTTATATAGACACCGGATAGGTTAGGGTTACACAGAGTCGGTTACAATGATAGGAGATCTACATATCCGTATCTCAAGCTTGCCTTCCAGCCAAGAAAGTCCCATCCGGACGGGGAAGTCTTCAATCTTGTATCTTCATAGTCTTGGAGTCCGGCCGTGGCGATAGTCCGCTATCCGGACACCCTAGTCGGGACTCCCTCAATAGGCATCACGTCCATAACAAGTAGGCCGACTCCTTGCATCTACTACTATTACTCCCACATGACGCTATCCAGCATGCATCTAGAGTATTAAGTTCATAAGAACGAGTAACGCTTTAAGCAAGATGACATGATGTAGAGGATAAACTCATGCAATATGATATAAACCCCATCTTGTTATCCTTGATGGCAACAATACAATCGTGCCTTGCAACCCTTTACATCCTTGGGTAAGGACACATGAATTTAACCCAAAGCTAAGCACTTCTCCCATGGCAAAAAGACCAATCTAGTAGCCAAACCGTGATAATTGAAGAGACTTGCAAAGATAACTTAATCATACATAAAAGAATTCGAGAAGATTCAAATATTATTCATAGATAAACTTGATCATAAACCCACAATTCATCGGATCTCGACAAACCAGAAAAGAGTTTACATGAATAGATCTCGGAAGAGGGAGAACATTGTATTGAGATCCAAAAGAGAAAGAAGCCATCTAGCTTAACTATGGACCCTTAGGTCATGGTAAACTACTCACAACTCATCGGGAGGGAAGGATGTTGATGTAGAGGCCCTCCGTGGTTAATTCCCCCTCTGGCGAGTGCGGTGAAGCTCCAAGATGAGATCTAGGGATCTGAAGGTTCTGTGGTGGAAATTGTGTTTAGTGGTGCCCTGGATGTTTTAAGTGCGTAGGTATATATAGGAGGAAGAAGTACACGGTGGCCGGGGCCCACGGGGCAGGCGCCCTATAAGGGGGCATGCTCTCCTATCTCGTGGAGGCCCTGCTTCTTGACTTGCACTCCAAGTCCTGTGGATCACGTTGTTCCAAAATCACGCTCGAAGTTCGGTGTGGAGCGACACCTATGGGATCACAAGAATCCCTACTACGATTGCGGGGCGGGTGTGAGAAGAAGCGGATCAAACAGATATGCGGTTTCTTTATCCAGGTTAGACCGAGGATCGTAAAACCCTACTCCTGCTTTGGTTGTTTGTTTATCTGTGTTCTTGAGCTAGCAATGGGCGTGAGGAGCTCCAAAAGCGAATCCTCCTCCAGTCTTTGGGGCCTCCTTTTATAGGAAATGGGTTGCCACGGTGGCACCAGAGGTGGAAGGCTCTGATGATCTTGAGTTTATCCCTTGCATTACATGACAAAGCGCCTTAAATGCATCTTTCTTAGGTGTCCCTGCTTTATCGAGGCGGGGAGGTCTGTCTCGTCGTGCGCGCTTCCTTCGTGTCGACCACGGCATCGCAGCGGTGCCCATGATGCCATGTAGGCGAGCAGGCAGTGAGATGGCGCGATGGTGGGTCTCCACGAACCGCTGCCGCCACAGTGCCTGCTCAACTGGTTGGGTCGGCATTTGTATCTGACAGTGGTGGATATTTGATTGGCGTGGGCACGATGGTGGCCCTCTGGTGCTCTTGGCAAGGGCCTCATCGTAGACCCGGCAAGGGTCTTCGGGACCCGTCAAGGTCTTGCCGTGGCGCTTTCTTGTCATCGGCAAGGCTCGTCGAAAGGATTCGAGCCGAAAGGCAATGATGCATCGATGCATCATGGACCTGCATCATGGGTTGGGGACGTTGGAGATATAAATACACAAAAATTGTGGACCTAGGTTAGAAAGGCAATGATGCATGGGCCTTGCATTTTGATATACCGGGCGCATGAAATTTTACTCTACTCAAAACTAGTAAGGTACACATGTATTGAGCATGAGATTTTGAAACAAATTATGAATAAATACACACTATAGCATGTAAAGCTTTGAGTCATATATGCATGATGTAGATGTTCGTTTAGTTCTTATAGTTCATCTCATTCAAAATCAATTAGTTTTATAAAAATGTTAAGATTCATGGGGTTGTGCATTGTAAATCATAAAGTAAAAACAAATAATGGCAATTCATTTAGAAAAAATAATCAATTATGATCTGAAGATTCTAGAACAAAGGAGAAGTGCTTGTGTTTTGAGGTTTGTGCATTATGCTTAAGTTCAACCATGGAGTCTTCTAAATTGTACATGTGGCGGAATCTGGTGGAATGTTGATGATATCCACGACAGGCGTGCTCGGATTTGCCTATCTACTGCCTTTGTCGGGTTAGCTTCATCCAGCGACCATCT
Source organism: Aegilops longissima (assembly GCA_021605205.1). Taxonomy (NCBI): domain Eukaryota; kingdom Viridiplantae; phylum Streptophyta; class Magnoliopsida; order Poales; family Poaceae; genus Aegilops; species Aegilops longissima. The sequence goes on from JAHIAM010013460.1 coordinate 4,014, forward strand.
TTCAAAGTTATTGGCACACTAGATAGTTCTTGTGCCATAGTTGCATGTTTTGGAAAAAACTACTAGTGGGTTGTACTATCTATTTAGGAATAGAAGATGTATACATGGAAGTTGTAGGGAAAGAGATGACATGGAGCATCTCAATTCCTATGAGTAGGGATTGGAAAAGAGATGTCATTTGGTTCACATCATAGGAACTTTTCTATTGAATCTAGAGATGACATGTATCTCAATTCCTATGAGGAGGATTAGAAAAGAGATGTAATTTGGTTCATATCATAGGAACTTTTCTATTGAATATATGCTAATGTTTATTTTCCTTTGAAATTAAGGAGTATAGGAATCCATTCATATGAACCAAGTGGCTCTAAAGCTATAGAAATGATATCATGTTTATTTCCTTTGAAATGTGGAGTATATGAATCTATTCCTATGAACCAATTGGCTCTAAAGGAAAAAATCCTATAAAATCATATCATATAGGTTCCTATGATATTCCTCGACACTAAAGGATGCTTGAAATTGCGGTGTCGATGGTCTTTCTTTGTAGACTCCTCACCCATCTTTATATTACCTCTGAAATGAATGAAATGATATATCAGGTATTCTACATGTGCAATTTGGTACAAAACTTCGGTAAAGTTTGCGAGTTCAATTTTCAATAAAGCTATATCCTGCATTTTGGAGCGGAGGAGCATCGGCGTTCTAACCTCACGTGGAAGATTTGTGTGTAGGAGGTGGCTGTTCGTTAAATGACATAAGGGCCCCGGATGCCGATCTAACGGTTCTTCGGCGTTAAATCGGGAAAACTTTGGCGACGTTTGGGGATAATGATTTACGGACACATGCATTGCATTGATCGTGCCCCCTCTCTCCCCACGCCCCTCCAGTCACGACTCTCCCAGTCCTCTCGAGACTTGCGTCCCCCCTCTTCTGGGTAGGCGTCACGCTTTATATGGCTCTTCACCCTACCCTCGAACTTCTAAAAACAAAAGGGCGGCACATTTTATTTTAGCTCACCGTCACACAATACTATTACTCTTGGGAGAACGTTCTTTGGGCATAGTATATTGTACTCTCAGAAGAAAGCGGTGCCCCGGCCTAGTTCTCTCACACCCCTTTCATGGTACCTGGGCATTTTTTTTGGTGGTTCAACAAAATCACTCCACTATATATAAAAGCGAGGCCTTGCCTTGCACTAGGGTTCCTCCGTTCACTCTCTCATGCTCTCAGATCTAAGAAGACATAGGTGGCCACTCTCTCCAGCTCACGGCTGGTCACAAATCCGGCCGGACAACCTCGGAAAGGGGGGTGGGTGCATCGTTCCTTTTGTTCGGGCGGGAGGAACCAAGGCTGCTGCGCTCCCGTGGCGTGCCTTCTCTCGGAAGGGGCCGGCTCGGGAACCTCGACCTTCTTCCTCCTGCGTATTGTGGCCAGATCGGCCTCCGGCCGTCTTTGCCACTGCCCGACCCTCGGTATATTTCCTGAAACCTGCCTTGCTCTTGAGCTCCCGTGTGGATCCTTTTCTACTTCCGTCCATTTTCCAAACCACCTGACTTCTACTATTATTAAAGTAAATAGTTCATCATCGACTCAAAGCGTTGGTTCAACGGGGAAGAAAGTGGGAAAAGGAGCATGAATCTAGGACTTGGTTCTAAGAGAAGCGGGGAAAGTAGTAATATCTTCCTCTTTAAATAACCGTATTTTGTATTTACGCGGGATTACTTCTCTTCGTTTCTATCCGGCAATCAAAAGCCAACCCTCATTTTTAGTAAACTTGCAAAATGAGATGGCTATCCCCCGTCGTCTAACCTCCCGTCTTCAAGTATCCCTACATTGGTAGTAACTAAGGTAGAATGACCAATGCAATCTAAAAACTGATTTACGTTTACCTGATTGCGATTGGGCGGCAAAACGCATCCTAGTCGGAATGCACTTTCTACGGTTCATCCATGGACCAGGACTAGTGCCCACTGCCTGGTTTTTTGACGGTCGGGGACAAGAGGCATTGTGGTGCTTATTTCTGCAAATAGCGGTGCTTAAATTTAGTGGAATGAACGAATTTCACTGGTGATTACCTTTATGGTTATTCAGCATTCGGTGAGACCACAATTATAAGGTTATTCGGAATGAAGAACCTAACCTGGATGGTGGCAACAAGAAAAACCGGTGAACTCCGGAAATTTAAGCTCTTGGAGAATTTGCTCGACCTTTTGCTTGTTTTTCTGATTTGTAAACCTTCTCACCTTTGTCTTTTGCTTGAACTAGTATATGTTTGTTATGTTCTATGAATCCTTGAGATTATAAAATTGCCTTATGCTTTTCAAGTTTTTTTATGGAGTTTAATGTGGTGTTCCCATTTTGGAAGCGTGTGAGCGTTTGGAATTTATTACATTGTGGCCTCAATTAACTGCATGAACCCTTTTAACAAGATACATAGTTTCTTATATTGGACAATTTTGATTGTTAGCTGGTCGATAGCCTAGTGTTGAAGCGACTGAGCCAATGTGCGTGTTTTGACCTTACAAGTGGGAGACCAAAGTGTTTACAAGTACTTTTGTATAGTGGGCATGGTTCTCGAGCAGTGCTCTATTTCATCAAAACACACCTGCCTTATGATAAACCGTGACAACTTTGTCTTACCATGCCATATTCATGAAAAAACTAGTGAGGGCCATCTGTTTGGCAACAATTCGATGGTTCTCACATGATTCCGGCACACAAAAATAGCGAGTTCCATAAGGCATTCAAGCAGTACTAGCCCAGAGGGTCGAAAGGAGCAAGTTGGATAATTGACACAATCAAAATACTATTAAACACTAGGGGGCAACTATTTCATGCCTCGATCTAATTTGGGCTGGACACAAGGCGAACCTTGCCATGAACATCATAGGGCGTCCCCAGAGCTCAATCCTGTGAACCTTCATGAAACAACCTTGTGGCCTTGCCCTGATAAACTTTTTGTGGAGGCACCCGTCATCTTCGGTAAGCTTGACAAAACATTACTCACAAGGAAGGAGTACTTTGAACTTTTGTTTGGACACCCGGACAACCGCGACAACGGTGAGGCTGGAATACAACTCTTCATTGGTATAACATAAGGGCTTCGGGATCCAACAGCCTAAGAACTCTTTTTTGATATTCAGGTTCCCCTCATAGCGGTGACATGTACAACCACACAATCCTTAGCATCGGGGCTCTAATTGAACGAAACAAATTCTGAATTACTTTTGTTATAAAAACACAAGTTATTTAAACCACTATGTATAGCATGGCATCGAAGCTAATAAATTTTGCATTATTAATCACCACATACTTCCTTTTCTAAAAAATCACCACATACTTAGATGAAAAACCACAATAGATCGGAAAGAAAAATCACAGGAACTCATGCGTGGGGCGTAGGGATCACGGCGACCCGGAGAGGGAAGAAGGAGAGAAGGCGGAGGAGGGGGGCAAGGGCGGGCGGCTCAAGGGGTTTCAGGCGGCCGGGGCGTCGTCCCCGTAAAATCGAGGCAGGCGGTGGTGCGGCGGGTCCGTGGCGGTCCTGATGGCGAAGGCGGGCGAAGCGGCCTTCTTGGGTTAGCGCGGCAACCGAAATGGTGGCCAGGGCGGGCTGCGGTGAGATGCGTCGTGGCGTTGGCGGGAGAGGAAAAGGCGGCGTCTTGGGGCGGTAGGAATAGGGCGAGGGTTGAGGTCGGCAGGGGCGTCGGCGGGGAAAGCGAGCGGGGGGGCGCTCCGGCGATGGCGTCAGCGGCCCAATGGGGCGTCGTCGACTCGACGGGCGGCCTCCTCCTTGATCCAATCGAGGAGGGGAGAGATATTTTGTGGGGAAGTGGGGGTGTCGGTGGAGTGGGAGGGGCGGTGAGTGGATAAGGGTGGGGGGTGGGTGGCGGGTGACGGTGGGTTGCCTTGGGCCCGCCGAGGTTTCTTCCTCTCTTTTTTGTTTGTTTTCTCTTTTTTTTTCTTTCTTTTATTTATTTTCTTTTTGTTTTAAATCATTTTAAATTACTTAGGCATTTTATAAAATGTGTTTACTACACCATATTTACCTATGCAATATTTAGTACAAACCAAACATTTTTTTTTAATGTTTGAAAACTTTTATTATTACCAAACTTTGAATTTGAATTTTGGACGGTTTTGATCTAACGATAGATTAGCGGGATAAGTGGTGACATGCCCATTGCGTGGGATCCTGTAGCTTAATTATCCGTCACAATTCTCCTCCCTCGAAATCTCGTCCCAGATTTAAGAGGTAGTGAAAGGGAGAAAGGTTTATAGAATCTAGTGGTCTTCTCATTACCTTCTTTCGAAGTTCGATCCATTACATTGATGTCTTCACTTCTCCTTGGTCATCATGATGATGTCGGGTCCTTTCTTGGGAACTTCCTTACGAAGAATAAGGGGTTATTCGGGGAACAAACCTCTAAAGGCTGACTATCTATCGATAACATCGGGGAAGGTGGCGGAAAGTAACTCTCTGGAAACTTAGAAAATATCGAGAAAAGTAAAGGGGTATCATGGAAAGTTTCAAGCGGGAGAAATGTTGATGCCTTTTCTTTGGGCGTGAAAGGGGTTCAAAGCGAGAATATGTATTTGCGATTCGGACTTGAAGGTGGCTCGTGAATTACATAGAGGCCCGACGAAATAACTTTGACAATAAGGTGTATGGCGAGTCGGGTTTCGATCTGTGGGCGGGTTATGGGCCCACATGTGGGTTGAAAGTAGGAAGGTGGTGACATCTTGCACACATGACGGGGTGGCATGTTAGTGAATAGCTTTCGACTATCGGCAACAATGTCGGTATCAGGGCGGGGCAAGAAACCATTTTCCCTTTGTTGAGCCGGACCCATAGGCAAAGTTCGTCCATTGGTAGTTCGGAATGCTTCGACAAATGCAGGGTCTTTTGAGTGGTAAAAGGTGCTTACCTAAGTGGGAATTATCCTCTCCTAAGTCGGATTACGAAAGGTTAAACAAACAATGGAAAGGAAAATGTGATTATCATTAGGCGAACAAGGGAAAGGAAAATCTGTTTAAACATATATTTCGGGGTATATCCTTCCCAAGGACAAGCGAGCATGATATCCATGACGGATATTATGTAGAAAACTCCTTAGGTAGGGGAGAAATTTCATGACATTATCCATACCGGTGTTTGGATAATTGAGCAAAACATTTAGCATTGGGCTTCAAATGTTCTTGTTGAAAATCAGTATCACAAACATGCTTGAGATAGCATTGACATGGTCCTTTGGGTAAAGATCGACTTTGGATACTCGAAGGATCCATCGAAAACTTGTAGAATAAGTCTTACAATTTCCTCATGGAAGAATGGATAGCATTGCTAAAGAAAATTATAAAATAGGTCCTCTCGGTGTGCTGGCATGACATCACCTTACAGTCGGAAAAAAAACCAACGTTATAACTCTTGGAAAATTCCCAACCATCATATCGGGGATTCATATCTGATTGGTATTAGGATATCTCGGACTCGGGATGCAATGAAAATACAGAAATTGCGAGATGACATTGTAAGATTCTGGGAAATGAACTATGGGCGAGTTACGAAACAAGAGTTCATCATTAAACCAAGGAGAGGATGAGGGGTTGATGGACTCGCGACAAATCATCAAGATTTCAAAGGATGGATTTCTACAACTATGTGAATAAGGAGATAACATTTTGGATCGGATGACATAATGAGGTATGCTGAGGAAAACATACACCATTAAACATTGGTTGAAAGGTGCACCGAAATATGGGGTTAGGTAGCATGATCAATGTTAGAATGGTGATTCCATAACCAATAGTCTAAGAATGAACTATCGACCATTAACTTCAAAGCAATAGGGTTGCTAGAAGGAAAGAATCCAAACAGCAGCTCACTTGTTGGTACCCGTTTGGAATCAACCGAGGACCAAGAAAGAGTGGTGATGGTGAAAGTATCCCATACCAAAATTCTTAAGAGTTGGTGAAATTCCCATGACATTCTTGACATAAAAAGGTGGTAATATTCCAAGGTAAAGAAGAACAATCTGGGTAGCAAGGAACTCAAGGTATAACACAAAACACGAACAAGTTTGTGTTGGAGGGGGCAATAAAATGCTTGATGATAACACAAATCATCGAGGCAAGGATGGTATTTCTCATCATGATTTGATTGATTTGGAAGAGCTCATAAGGTTGATGATGATCACGAACATTTGTCGAGAGATTTCATGAAGATGTAATTAAAGCGACAACAAGTCAAAAAAATGATGAAGTGGAAGGTTATTGGAACCATGGGTAGGACACAAACTTGAAATCAAGCTTTTTTCAAAGGCGAACTGTTATGCGAGGAAGATCGGCGTAAGCAGCTCATTGCGAAAGTTATGCTCCGGGATTAAGGACGGTACGTTAAATTCAACCGATAATGAATAGCCAATTAGGCTAGGAATGATCGTCAGTATTAAATTTGTAAGCAATGAAAGTTCTAATACTTGTTGAATCAAAAGCGAACTCGATTCATTATCGGTGTCTTTGAGTGTTTAATAACTTCGAGCCGTGAAAAAAAATTGAATCGGTGAGTGTAGTACTTGATGAAGAACTCATAAAAGTTATGCGGTTTTGATAATCTCGAGATACCGGTTACTCAACAAGATCAAAGTAGAGGTTGGACGGGTATTGATCCACGAAGACAAGTGCTTGAATTTCGAGAAATGGTATTTAATGGAGAACATGGTGAACCAAGATTGCAAAAGGCGGATCCTAGATATAAGATGAACTTATACCAAAGGAATAATTAATTTAAGAAAGCTTTAATGATAAGATCTACATGTTCCAGGCATGAACACAAAAGGTTCAATCGACTCCCTTCCTCAATGCATAACCTTCCATTTACTTCTCATTTTTAGAAGTTGTAATGTTTAAACTTTATCTAGCAAAACACGGAAAGTATGACTATTGAAAACTTTGTGTTCACACATATTAAAGGGAGGCATAGGTTCAACCCGTCAAGGCATCTTAGGGCTATACCGTCAACTTCGGGGTAAATAACTCAAGCTTGGAAGTAGGCATGGTTGACAAGGTAGAGGATACAATTTACCAAAAGGCATTATGTATAAGGAAGGACTCACAAGGTTTTGAATATGAAGGATGATGTGGATGAAATCCAACAATGGATCGGCGATCCAAAAGCGATGTGAGTATCGGTACTCATCGGGGAAGAAAGAATGCGGGCATCATATTATACTAACAACTGGTAACTTAGAGCTCAATTGCAAAAGGAATTATGATTTACAAGGAAGGATCAGAGGCGCTCCGATCAAGGATGGATAAATTCAATATACTTAAGGGCTTCGGCGACAATTTGATTGGCGAGAACTAGCTCCGTTTGAAATAGCGTCGGGCGGAAGGATGAATTCTAGGATCTGGTTGAGGATTGCGAGCATTAAACAAATTGAATCAACGGACTCAAAATGATAGTGACCAAGGATGCCAATAAGATTATTATTATGTATAGGATTAACCATAATGCAAGCAAGCAAGAATTTCAAGGACAACGAAATTTGTTGAGGATTTTGAATGATCAAATAGTATTTGAAGGCCTATGGCAAGAAACACCTGAACAAGCGAGAAGGGCGGATACTCGATAAGCAAGGAATTATCCGTATGGGTATTCATGTAGTAAGAACTGCAAAGGCGATGTGAGCTCAAAGGATTCTCGGGACAACAAAGAGTATTTCGGGACATCTTGTAATAACAAGATCAAGCGGAGAATGATTGTATGAATTGCAAGTGTATGCAGTTTTCATAGGGTTAGCGGTGGAAGGAAATACATAAATCGATGGCACTGACTTCGAGAACTGCAAGTAGAGTAACTTGAATCTTCTAGTGCGATGGCGATCATCGAAGTGAAGGGCTCTCGGGAGAAAGTACTTGTGAGAACCTAAGATTAGTTTGTCTTTAGCAAAATCATTTAACTTGAGTAAAAGAAGCTCGAGACCCAGGTAAAGATGGGAGAGTAAAAGATCCTAATACCACGCAATGGCGTGCGGCGTAAAGCCGCACTGACCATGTTAGTAAAAGTTTTGTAATGTCTGGAGCTAGAGCTTGACCCAGGAGTGTGGAAGAAGATTCCTTGAGCGGTCGGTTACGATACCAACTTGTAGCGCCCCGATTCAATACGTACACTAATCATTGCATACCGCGTATCACGATCAAGATCGGGGACTCACGGGAAGATATCACAACACAACTCTAAAATAAGAATAAGTCATACCAAGTATCATAATACAAGCGAGAGGCCTCGAGGGCTCGAATACAAGTGCTTTCGATCATAGGCGAAATCAGCGGAAGCAACAATATCTAGTAGAGACATAAGTTAATCAAGTTTGCTTAAGAAGGCTAGCACAAAGCCGGGATCTGACAGTCGAAGAGGCGCATCACTCACTGAGATCCTCCTAACTACTCACAGTGGTAAATGGTCGTGGGTGGCATGCGTAGTAGTAGGCACCTCCGGGTGTAGTAGGAGTGCGTCATAAATCGGTGGCGTCACAGCTCCACAGGCTCCGGCATCTGGTTCGCGACAACCAGAGTAGAAGAAAGGGGGAAAAGAGGAGAAAGGCAACCGTGAGTACTCATCCAAAGTACTGCATAAGCAAAGCTACACTACATATGCATGGGTATATATGTGTAAAGAGCCATATCGGTGGACTGAAGCTGCGAATGCGAGGAATAAGGGGATAGCTAATCACAGCCGAAGACTAAAGCACAGCAGCCTCCGTCTTACAGACATGTAGAAAGAAGTAGTAAGAAGTCCTCCAAGTAGCATCGCATAGCATAACCCTACAGGCGATCCTCTCCTGCGTCGCCCTCCTGAAAGGCGATCACCGGTTATGTCTCGGCACTTGGAAGGGTGTGTTCTAATAAATGTCTGGTTCTAGATTGTCATAAGGTCAAAATACAACTCCAAGTAGATCCTTACCGAAGATCCACGACTATTCGAATAGGGTAACTTCCCTGCGGGGTGCACCACATTACCGACCGCTCGATCCCATTTGGCGGGACACACTTTTACAGGTCATGCCCTGACATGGGAAGATCAACACGTCATAGCCCCACCTAGGCACTGTGAAGAGATTGAAACCGCGGCAGGTCTAAACCTAAGCGCACGCGAAGTGCAGGCCCATGTCGCCCCATAACACACCTGCATGTTAACGTGGTAATAAGCGAGCGAAACAACCCCCTAATAATACAAGCGGGCTTCGTTCCAAACGGCCTCAGCTTCTTGGTCGGCCAGCGTCACGCAGAAAGCGGGTGATACCACGGCAGAGTTGCCCATATCTTGTCCGCGTGGCGGTTGAGTTGCGTATAAAGGTCAATATTACCTTCGGATCAAATACCAAGATCTCGTTAAAGCGTGTTAAGTATCCGCGACAGCCGAACAGGGCAGGCCACCTATCTCTTTCCTAGGCGGTCTCAGCCTGCTGTCGCTCGCCACAAAAAGATCCACCGGACGAGGCCGTTGGGACAAAGGTCCTCAGCAGCTAATCCGTGAATCACTCGTGGGTGCTCCACAAGCGACCGACTTTAGTCACCACATGTATCATGAATAAAGTATATAGTATATACCCAGATCACCTCCCAAGTGATCACGGCACGACAAATATAGCACGGCGAGCGGACAAGAATGTAGGACCCTTGATGGAAAACTAGCATCCTATACTAAGCATGTAGGATTGCGGAGTAAAGGTAACAACGGTAGTAACAGGGCGAGGCTATGCATCGAGGATAGGATAGCGGAAGCGGTAACATACTACACTACTCCTAATACAAAGCGGTATAGAAGAGAATGGCGATGTCTGGTGATCAAGGGGGCTTGCACAGTTGCTTTCGAACAAGGAGAAGTAAATCGGTGGCGTGAGTCGACCAGCAGGAACATCGACTTATTATCCGCGAGGTCTCCGGAGAGAAGAGGGGAGAAACAATAAATACATAGCAAGCAAGTGCATAACAGGACAACAAGCGAGCTAGACGTGTTCTAACGGTATGAGGTGATCTGCATTGAAGGAAACATCGAAAGTATCCCATTATTCCATGTTTTTCGGACGAGATAGACGGAGGGGAAAGTTGCGTGTTTACTATGCTAGGGATGTGTGGTGGATGAGCAGGCTGCGTATCGGATTAGTCGCGTCGTTCTGAGCAACTTTCATGTACAAAGTAATTTCATCCGACTTTACGGTTTTAATTTATATGATTTTCTAAAGTTTTATTGATTTTTGGAATTCTTGGATTTATTATTAATTCGAAAATAAAAAGTAATTTGCTAGGGCACTTGACGCGAGGAGTACCGGAAGTGTAGTGGAAGTAACAATGGGCGGGGGTCTGATTGACGATCAACCTTTGTTGTGGTCAACAGGGGTGAAGCTTACTGTCATTGACTTACCTAACTAATTACTTCATTAATTGGCTAACTAATTCGTTAGTTTAACTAAACCAATTTAATTAAGTTAACTAACTAATTAATTATTTTACTAATTTTATTATCTTATTTTGTTTTATTTTTTTTTCTAAAGCGGGTTTGGGCCCGGTCGTGGCGAAGACCAGGGCCCTGGCGCTGGGGAAATTCTGGCGCATCGGGCCAGGGCCGGCGCCTGGCGGCCCGGGCGCAGTTCGTCGCAGACGCGGTGGTTAGCCTGGCTTCGGGGGGGCGAGGCGGCGGGAGCGTACGAGGGATCCCAGCGCCGGGCGAAGGGGAAAAGGAGAGGCGGAGGGAGTGGCACCGGCGATGGCGAAAGAACGGCTCGGAAGTTTCGGCGGGCGATGTTGGGTCGATGGCATAAGTGAGCGGCGGTGGTGGGCGGGTCCGTGGGGTGTCGTGGGGGAGAAGAAATCTTGGTAGGGCCATAAGGCCGAAGCGGCAACGCCCGGCGTGGTTGGCGTGGGGGGGCTGGGGTGAGATGCATCGTGGCGTTACGGGCGAGGAAGGAAAGCGTGCTCACAGGGCGGTAAAGGGATAGGGCAGCGGGGTTGAGGAGGGAGAGGCGGGGCTGGAAAGGCGGGGGAGGGCTCTGTGGGGCTCCGGCGCCAAATGGGGCGATTCGGCTCGACGGCCGGCCTCCTCGATCCCGATCAATCGGGGAGAGGGAGGAGATATTTTTGGGGTAGTGGGGGTGTGGTGGAGTGGGAGGTGCGGTGAGTGGATAAGGAGTGGGGGGTGGGTGGCCGGGGGCCTGGTGGGTTGGCCGGTTGGGCCTGACGGGTTTTTTCCCTCTTTTTTGTTTGTTTTTCTCTTTTTATTTTCTTTCTTTTATTTATTTTCTTTCTGTTTTAAATCATTTTAAATTACTTAGGCATTTTTAAAAATGTTTTTACTACACCATATTTACCTATAATATTTAGTCCCAAACATTTTATTTTGTTTGGGCTTTATTTTCCAAATTTGAATTTGTTTTGGACGGGATATAACGAAGAACACATCTTAGTTACGGGACCAAATGGGATCCTTGGCTTAATTTCCGGGCCCAAAACAAGGGGGAGGGCACTCCTCGAAGGAAAAGCCCTTGCGATCACGGTGTCCTCAAGAGGGTTGAATCCGGAGTGGGTGGCTGAAATTGTCGGTGGTTGCCTCCTCTTCTTAGCCTTCTCGGGGGTACCTCCTGCTCTGCTCAATTGGGAGATTTTGCCAGTTTTTGGCCATTGGTACGAATATAAGACCCTTTAAAGGAAAACTTTCAATGACAAGAAACAAAAAGGGTGAGGTGGTTCTCTTTGAAAATTTTTTTTCGGGAAATTTAAACTCACGGATGATTTTTTTGGGAGAAAAAGGGCATCACTGTTGTTTCTTAAAAGGCTAGAAAGGGTTCACAAATAAAATGGTTGCTTCTCCTCCTTAACTCAGGTTTTTGTTCTACCCTTCTTCCCCCTTCTGACCCGGGGTACTCTCCCCTGCATCTCCTTCTAATTTGGTGGTGGCATTTGGGACCGCTAATGGCCCGCGTTGAAAAAAAGTTAACGCCAAAGAGACGCAATGCCTGGAGGATCGGAAGCGGGGAAGGCCCCGCAGTGAAGTTTTTCGGGTGGGTAGGTTCCCCCTTTGAGTATATAAGTTTTCTGGGCCCAAGCAAAACGCCCTCCAACCTGTAAATAGTAAAATAATTAAACCCAATATTCTTAAGAGGCTCTCCCAAACCGCACCCCAAAAAAAACCCGGGTGCTCTTCTTCCTCCTTGCTCCCACCCACCTCCGTCAGTCGCTCCTCGTACCCCAAATTCCTCACCTCACTCCTCTGAAAACCCAGCTCCCATTCTTCCTCACTCCTCGAAAACCCCCATCTCCCTTCTTCTTCGCTTTTCTAACTAGGCTCGTCATTGTTACTCTGCTCAATTCCGTGGCCTGCCTGCCCTCGAGAAAATGGAGTCGGTGACCCCAGCGCCAAGAAGATGAGGCTCCCTTGGCGATGCTGTTGTAGATCCCCACCGACAGCGGGAGGGCGACCCGCCGGATCCGGGAACCCGTAGAATCTCGGGTGGACCGCATCAGCGATCTCCCGGCGCCCGTCCTTGGGAGATCATCTCTCTCCCACCAAGGATTGCTGCCTTTTAAGTCCTCCTAATTGGTGGCGCCCTCTATGAGTCTGTGCCCTTAATCTCATTTCGCTTATCTCTCTTCAATGATTTTGAAATCCCCGAGCCATCATCTCCTCCCACCAAGGCTCCGTTCAAAGCCTCTGCATCCCGTCATGCTACTGAGCAAGCATACCATGCCCGCAGTGGGCCTTTGGCTGAAATCCCTGAATTCACAGAACTACAGCTGTGAGTTCTACTATTCCCAAATCACATACCACATACGAGCCCAATGAACTTGTGCCCTCGGCCGATGTCCATCTCACGGTTTCCTCCTCTCCCCACCGCCCCTTTGCTCGTGCTATCTACGACAATCTGGTACTAAACCTTGACTCCCATTTGTCAAGAAACTTCCACTTGTGCGGGTTGTATATCGAGGCCTCATTGCAAGCATCATCCCTCCGATTGCCCTGTTTGGAGTGCTTGGTGCTGTTTTCCGATTAGAATCGGTTGTCTCCAAATAAAATCGCCTAACCTTGTAAAATTGGAATTTCTTTTGGGGAAGGCAGCTCATCATCAAGATGCCCTTCACTTCAAGGTTGATCCTTGATTCTAGTTATTCACCGTTGCAAATAACCGTCTGTCTGCGCCTAAGCTGGAGACCTTGGGTGTAATACATGATCTCGTGCTCATTTGAATATGGTGTTTGGCTCCACAGTTCTTGGTACTTTATATTATCATCTACACTTGTAACCATTAGCTGCATTTTAAATTTCTCGCATAATTTATATATCATCTTGGAGTACAATTTTGTACTAATATTATTTCTATGCTCAATGAAGAGTTTCTCCAGGATGGCCTATCAATGGTGCTGGATTCATCAAGATCTTATATTCCAAATGAATAGTTTTGATCGAACAAGATTATTGGCTTGCTGCAATGCTTTCCATTCGGGAAGTTGTATATAAAGGTGATAATTTCACGCATTGGAACCCGCATATAGTGTACTAAATTAACCGTTCAGCTGTTGCTCTTTCGACACTCTTCTTTTAGACCTTAACTGTTTTCAATCTTCATGTATATTTAGGCAACAGGGCGGGGTAAGAAAGTTATAACCAATCGGTGGATTCGTAAGCATGGATTTTCTCACTTCTCATGAGATTCGATTGAAGACAATAACGCTAGAACGATATGTAAACCGTGCAAACACAAGATTTGTCACATTCTTCCTCTTGAATCTGAGGTTACTATTGTCCATCAGGGCTTAAGTTTATCAGCAGCATGGTTTTGACGGATGGGTATGTGAAGAGCAAAAGGAGTTTCAGGTGGGCAAGAGCTTACAGGCGTGTGGGGCTTCTATTTACAACATATTGTGGTCATAATCCGATTAAATTTTGACCGGGATGTTCATTCTATGGACTGACGATCCATTTGGTATGTTGCCAAAACAGTCTGGAGTTAGATGTTGTTGCCCTTTTCAATCTGGTTTTTTTTTGGCTTCTGATGAACAATTAACCCTTCGTGCTTTTTATACAGTTTATCGCCATGGTGGAGTTAGATGTTCCTGCCCTTTTCAACTTCATTTGTGAATGTCATATTTTCTTTGAAACAAGGCAAATGGCTTGCCGTTCGTTTAATTTATAGTGAAATATTGTAACAAATCCCAACAAGGGAAATAACATCACTCTTGCGGTTGGTTGAGCTCCTTGTGCATTGAGAAGCCAAGTGATTAGCCCCACCAGCACCCACAAACTTATTTTGAACTAGCACATCAAATGGGCTGTAAATTTTTCATAGGAAAGGCTGCATGACCGTGACGATTTGGATTACGAGCGATTTGGGACCCGATGAAATAGCCTATCCAGGTGGTGTCGACTTACTAGCCAGTCAACAAGCGATTCTGCCTACCAGCCGTTGGATTGACATCCAACATCTGTCGTGTATCTTCTATCTCTTGTCTTCTTCTTCCTCCGGCCTCCCCAAACAAACCACCCGTCGGCTCCACTTGCTCCGCCTCCCATGGCTTGGCTCTCGCCTCATTGCCCTCACGTCACGTACCCTCCAACGTTGGCCAGTCCCTCCTCTATTCCCCCACCGTCTGTTATTCTCCGTGACGCCCCCAACCTTTGCGCACCGCGAACGATCAACCCTCGTACTCCCCTCACTTTCTGCTGTTGGACGGCGCATTTATTCATGACTCCTGATTGTTCCATCCGAAAGGCCTCGCCGTGGTCCTCCGCATGGCCTCTTTGGATTCGCTCGCCTGTGCGTGTCGTAGCCCTCTTGCGTTATCAACGTCGTCAACAACCGGGAAGGAACAAGGAGATGATTATGCGTGGAGAGGATGATGATAAGACCCCACCGGCGTCATGACGTCACATAAACAAGTGCCTCTATAGTACAAGCCCAAAAATATGGTTCCTCTAATGGTTGGACATCAGGGCTCACGCCATTGTCAGCGTAGTCAATAAGCGAGAGAATTACACTCTGAGGCTGACACGAGGGACCCGACAAGTCATGCATTTTTTTAGGAACAAGCGGTTGTTATTTATACTAGTTTTAGCGGCGGATCGAGGTAACAAGCGGGGCTGTCGAGGCTATGGCCAATCTAGCCGAGGTTTATTTATGTTTACCACATCATGAGCCCAGTTGTGTTTTTTCTTGCTGAAAAATGCTAGCCAGTTCTATTTTTAAAAAGAAATACCCAAACAAAGCCTACTTGCTTTATCGGCCTCTGTGAATTTGCAAATCTTTCAAGGCGACGAGAGTTTCATTAGGTTTGCCGAAATAAGCTGTACATGTTTAAAACACATCAAGCGAGAATTAGTTTCAATTTTTTTCATTACAAGATCTTAAATTCCATTGATTTTATGCGTGGACAATTATTTGGATTTTATATTTATATAAATTATTTTCAAAAATAGTTTGAATGTGAATCGATATTTACGGATTAAAAACAGATTGACCGCTTGAAATATGCATAAATATTATAACTTTAACCGTGGCCACAATATGGGTGTAATGCTAACAAAAGAAGATGGGCTCAAAAATTCTTAGAATTAGCAAATGGGTTGTACATTATTAGAAATAATGGCAGATGGGTTGTATGTTGTTTTCCACTGAGTTGAGGCTGACTTGTGCGCCTACTACGGGTTGGCTGAATGCCTTTCATAAAAAAAGGTTAGCCTTTGCATAGCGCCCCTATCAACAAGTGAAGACCACGCGTGGTATTGGATGTCCATCCAATGGCTGTCGTCTTCTTCAATCTCTGCTCTTCATGCTCCGGCCGCTCAAGCAAGCGCCGGCAGGACTGCTCTCCCTCCTCCACGGCCGGCTATCTTTGCCATGACCTCACGGCCCCACCCGTACTCCCATCGCTGGCCTAGCCATCCTCTACTCACCCACACATGATGTTATTCTCCGTGACAGCGGGCGAACGATAAACCCTCATACTCCTCCGTGAGGAAACAAGCTGCCGAGTATTCCAGGCTCCGTGTCGTTCCTTCCTAGGCCTGCGCCGCCGTCCACCCCTACGGTGCTCTCGGCGCGCCTGGTCAGCGTGGTCAATGAACGACATCCATCGGAAGTGGACTGCGTGGAGAGGCGACAGCTGGGTCCATGGCACCCGCGAAATGCCTCCTTATTAGGCGCAAAATAATGATTCCTCCACGATAGCTAGGACCCACGGAAGGGCCTCTTGTTTCTGAAAAATGTTCCCCGCAGGTCGGACCCACGCTATATCTTCACACGAGAAGTGCCTCCTTATTCGCCCAAAAAATGAATACCCCCCTGGCTAGGACCCACCATATTGTTGTTGACTTGTGGGCCTACTAAGTTGGCGGGCCGGAGGGCTTTGTCAACTTAGTCAATACTCGATGACCGTTGATGTCCATCCAAGCCATAGTGCTTCTTCAACCTCTGGTCTTCTTGCTCTAGCCGCAAAAGGCGTGGTCGTGCCGCCTGCTCCTTCCTCCCGTGGTGGCTGTGCTACATGGGCCTCACGCCCATACTATTCCCACCACTGGCGGCCATCCCTCCACACCCACCCCCTTTATTTTTCGTGGGCCTTCACACCTGCCAGACGATGCGCTCGTACTCCTCTCCGTGTGGGCATCCCTTGCCGCATCTTCCCGGCTCGCGTCATCCCTTCCTAGGCCTCACCGTCGTCCACCGCCGTGGTACTCTCGGCTGGCGTGGTCAATGTGGTCAACGACCGACTTCCATTGGAAAATCTTTTCGTGGAGAAGGCGCATGGGTCCACGGCGGCCGCAAGGAAGTGCCTCCTTATTACGGGAAAATAATTATTCCTCCACGACAGCGGAGACCCACGGACGGGCCACCAGTATTTCGAAAAAATCGTTTCCCCGACTACTTGGACCCACGGACGGGCCCACGTGCGAACGTTCCCCGTCCGGACCCACGGAAGTGCCTCCTTATTCGCACAAAAAAATGAATACTCCCGGCTGCTGGGACCCACCTTAGTGGGAGGATGACTTAATGGGCCTACTAAGTTGGCCGGGACGAAGGGCTTTGTCAACTTAGTCAATATAAGCGATTCTAGCTCGGTGGAGTACAATGTCCATCCAACGACCATAGTGCTTCTTCAACCTCGGTCTTCTTGCTCCGGCCGATCGTCTCAGCGTATCTACAATTTTGATTGCTCCATGCTACTTTATCTTTTGTTTTGGACTATAATGGGTTTATTTTCCACTTTTATATTACTTTGGGACTAACCTATTAACGGGGCCCGAATTGCTTGTTTTTGCCTTTTGGTGTTTGAAAGCAGAATATCAAGCAGTCAAGCGGAATGAAACCGAGCGTGATTTTTCACGAGCGTGATCCGAGACTTGGACCCTCGCCAGAACATGGAGGCGGTCACCGAAGGTGGGGCGCCCCTAAGGGCGCCCCCCGTGGGCCCCGATGCTCCACCGCCTCCTTCCTCCTATATATACCTCGTACCCAAGCAGTCGAACAGGGCCAAAACCTAATTCCACCGCAACTTCCTGTATCCACGAGATCCCATCTTGGGGCCTGTTAGAGCTCCGCGGAGGGCATCCACCACGGAGGCTTCTACCAACACCATAGCCTCTCCGATGAAGTGTAGTAGTTTACTTCAGACCTTGGGTCCATAGCTAGTAGCTAGATGGCTTCTTCTCTCTTTTGGATCTCAATACAATGTTCTCCCCCTCTCGTGGAGATCTATTGATGTAATCTTCTTTTTGCGGTGTGTTTGTTGAGACCGATGAATTGTGGGTTTATGATCCAACTTATCTATGAATAATATTTGAATCTTCTTGAATTCTTTTATGTATTATTGAGTTATCTTTGCAAGTCTCTTGAATTATCCATTTGGTTTGGCCAACTAGATTGGTAGTTCTTGCAATGGGAGAAGTATGGCTTTGGGTTCAATCTTGGGTGTCCTTACCCGGTGGAGAAAGGGTTGCAAACGTATTTATTATTGCCATCGAGGATAACAAGATGGGGTTTTTATCATATTGCATGTTTATTCCTCTACATCATGTCATCTTGAAAGGGTTACTCTGTTTTAACAATACTCTAGATGCATCTTTGGATGC
>JAHIAM010013468.1:0-11663 GCA_021605205.1 Aegilops longissima
ATACCAAATCACGTAGAAGCGGTGAGGTATGGGGGAAGAAGTAGAAAATATCCACGAGGGAGTGATGTGGGAGGCTGGGCGATGGTGCAAGCCGGTGTAAAGGGAGTTGTACACGAGGGCTGCTCAACCTTGAGGAGGCGGTGGGGCGGCCTGCGTCGTGGCGATGAGCAAGGGCGAAGGCAACCTCACGGCTTTGTGAGAGAGAATGGCGGGGACCCCGATCGGGGCGTCGACGGTGGGTTTCGCCGTCGGCGCAGCCACCGCATCTACACTAAGCATCCACCCCTTCCCCAGCGGACGTGATCCGCCGGGATGTTAGAGATGTGGCCACGATCGTTTTGTGCGAGAAGTGTGAAGAAAACCAGACAAAGCAACCGTGTAGGCTGGCCCGTCGACTATGTATATAGTGGAGGTTTCCTTTTCTCTCCATATGAACCTATCATATTGCGTCGTGCCCTTGAAGAAAAAAACTTTATTTATAAATGGCGGCACCTACTACTCGTTCTCCTATAACCTTGCGCTTGGCATCTCCAAAATATTAACCTTGCGATTGGCTCTTAGCCTCTTGGAAATCGAGCAATAATGGTAGTCAGTATATATCGTTACGGCTATATGAGACCGAATGAATTGCTACGTCCACCACGTGGGCGAGGTCGGCGGCGAGGAGAGTGCTACATACGAGCAAAATGAGTGAATCTACACTCTAAAATCGTCTATATACATCGATGTCTCGAGTATGTACTAGTAGTTCATATTGAAATCTACTAAAGGACATATATATTCCAAACAATATATATAATCTCTATAACCAAGGTAGTAGGGACGAGGAGTAAGCGGAGGGAGTAGTAATTTTTCTCCTCGTCCTGCGAGCCACGCGTGCATGGGCGGGAGGCGTGGCGGGCAAGCTTCACCTCATCCTGCGAGCCACCACGCAGTGGGCGGAGCAGGCGTGCTAAGCAAGCTTCTCCTCGTTCTCTGAGTTGACGGGACACATCAAAGTCTTGCCTCTAAGGTAGGCCCACATGGTTTGCCTCTTTTTAACTTAACCGTCAAGTGCAATTTGTTTGTTCACCGTGGTAGGCGATCCTCCCTCCACCAAGTGGACAACGATACCGTGCCAAATTACCATGTGGCCTGCCTTTTTTGCAAATTGAGCTCCACCATGTACCCAGCGGTGTGGTTGGGAAAGAGGCAGAATGCGTCGTCGTGCATGCACCTCTTCTCTTCTGCCGTCCCCCACCAATGTGGGTGTGTGAGAGATACAAACCACTGTGAGTGTTTTTTGGGGTGGGGTGGGGGTGGGGTGGGGGTTGATTTCGTTAATTATTTGTGGGAATATGTGTGATGACATCTCAAACAAAATTTTGCATGTAATGTGTGTGAAATGGAGGCCTATCCATATCATACATAGAGGTCGACAATCCACGAGAAGAAGGTAGGGTCATAGCTATCGATAGAGTGAAGAGAGGATCAAGTGGGTGGGTGCGAGATCGATGAAGAGCCATCGAAATTGTGTGTGTGTGCAAGTCAAAGATATGGGCGGTGGCCTCGGGCGTTAGAGGGCACATGTCAAGTTTGTGTGTGGCGGGAGACATGACTAGGCGCTCGATGTTCGGTGTGTGTGTGTGGGGGGGAGGGTAGGGGTGGAGAGGCCTAACTATAGAGGTAGAGCGACTTCGTATATGTGTTGAGAAGGAGAGACCCAGCTATGTCTTGAGGGAGATCGGTCGACATCCATACATAAGCGAAGGGCGGGAAATATGATGGGACAGAGAGAGAGAGAGAGAGAGAGGGAGGAGAGGGTAGAGTGTTGGATGGGTGATGGAGTTGCTTCTCGGAGATGGTGGGAGAGGCCTACTAGACAAGCGGGGTGGAACTGCAATGTTATCAATAAGAGTGGGGATGTGTTTTGTGTGTGTGCGTGATAGATCTGTCGGGGCGCATCCATGGATGATGAAGGGAACCATGTGTTTGGTAAGCAAACCTAACTAGATCGGTAGATCAATTGTTGTTTACGGAGGAAGAGACACAACTAATGAGGTAGATCGATCGGCGTGTGGGTAAAGCAGTTATAAGGACCTAGCTAGCTATATGTATAGCGAGAGACGGTCGGTGTCGTCCATTTGTTAGAGGCAAATAAGGCCCAGCGAGGCGGATGAGCAGAGAATGGAGCTAGGAAGTGGTGCGAGGCCCAACTACTAGCTAGATAGGGAGGAGTGTGCGGTTGTGAGACCGATGAAAAGAGGCGAGAGTTTACGTGTGTTTGACCATATGAGAGACAGAGGCAAGGACACATAAAGGAGGAGATTGAAGGTGTGTGTGTATGTTGTGGCAGGCATCATTGGAGAGGTTTATCAATCGGTGTGTGTCGGGAAAGGAGTTGTGGAGACTCGGGAGAATGACCTAAAGAAAAAAAAATGAATGTGCGGTGGATAGAATGCGGGGAGGGGGAGGCGAGGAGGCGTGTGCATGCACGAGAGAAAGTTAGTGGTAACTACAAAGGTTAGAGGATTGTGTGGGTGTAAGAGACTAACAAGATCATAATTTGATATGAAAGCGGATTCATATATTTGAGCAGGAGATCATAGTGTTTTAAACATTGCATGCATGAATATAAGCGGTGATACATGTCTGTGCACATGTTATACCATAATGTGATAATGCATGGCGTTTGCAACTCACAACTAAATGCGAACAATCTAAACCATACTATACTTCAAACAATCTCATATTTTATTTGAATTTGTGATAATGTGTGGCATTTGCAGCTTACAACTAAATATCGAACAATCTAAACAATACTATATATCGAACATTCTCACATTTTATTTGAATTTGTGGTAATGTGTGGTGTTTGCAACTCACATCTAAATACTTGTAGGCGTGGGGTGGGCACCATACATTATGTGATAAACACATTATACATATGAGACATAGTTTAGATTATGAAGATCTAGCTAGAGCAGAAATGTAATGTGATTTGAAATCAAAATAAAGTGGATTCAAAAATCTAGTTCGAGTTCATATAATACACATAGTTCATATGTAACTCGAGACTAATCATGTGGTGTCTTTGTGAAGATAATACACAGCGATGGTTTAACTTGACAATAATGATGATTGTAGATCTTATTAAAAGCAGAGAAGCGAATTCAAATGCTTTGACTTCACAACAATCATTCTTGTAGATCTTATTCAAATAGAAAGCGAATTCAAATTTATTTCATATTGAAGCGGTAGTATATCGTTTGGAATGCACTAAAAGCGTTCATTTGAGTAGTAGGTTGCATGCATTATACACGTGGCGGAATATTTTAATTGAACATAACATGACTTCAAAGTTTTGAATGACATTTGTAGTGCGCATTGATTTGATACAGTACCGTTAGGCTTGTCGGAAATTTCAACCAGCGCCTTATTGGCGAAATATTTAAGATATATCTTTGTCTCGTTGTGCTCGGACAACTCCCTCCATCTCAACCAGCGCCTTGCTATTCGAAATTACAACCGCGAAACTCCACCTCTGTGAAATCCCGACCGTGAAATGCCGTGTGTAGCGACCGAACCGAATGGATCAAGTCTACGTGCTCGGTGTCATCCTGGATCGATAATCTTGACACCACCACATTGCCGAAGGATTTATTGCGAGTAGCAATCACACACTTATTACATCGTTGTCCACAAGGAACTTATTACAATAATATGGCTTAAGGCCATCTAATAATAACGATGGAAGGCTTGGAAGATAAGCGAGTCCATCAACTCCAACGGCATCGAGTATAGAACCACGACCTAACACCTTACTAAGTAAATGCGAAAAGGCAGCGTGAAAGTTGTAGCCAAGCAATTACACATGGAATATCTTGGCAATGTAACACATAAAACAATGAAGGAATAAGCCTACACTACATGCATATATGGCTGGTGGTAAGGCTCTCGGTTTACATTTGCATAAAGCTAATTTTTCCCTACATCAAAGGAATAATTTTATTTAACTATCATGGTGGTTGTTAAACATTGAGAATGGTTGACACATCCTCAATCCCAATTAAAAGTAATCATCAAAACCCAATACATTTATTAGAAGTAACATGTTGAGATTCACATGATATTCAATTACGGATACTCAAATTGTCCATAACAGGGACACGGCTAATCATGATTAGTTTATACACTCTGCAGAGGTTTAGCACTTTTCCCCACAAGACTCGATCGCCTCGCTTGGTTCGCACTTCACGGTGTTTGAAAGCGGATGGCCAGAACATAGTCTTTCGAGCGCTAGCACCTTACATGGGTGAGCCGTACCAACCTACATCCCCTACATCAGTTAGCCTACCGTAGAGTTCGCACAACTTAGTCAACTCGCGAGCCCATAATTGGCTTGTGGCTGCACGGAAGTTTCGGTTTGAATAATCTTATGATCCCTTAGAGCACAGGTGGCGGTCGAAGAAATCTGAGCAAGTCTGATGGAAACGGTGCCTCAATCCACCCGGATGTGTGTTTAGGTTGCCACCTTAGATAAACCATTAATTAACAATCTCACATCTGTCATGGATATTCACTCACCCAATCCACGTCTACTAGCATAGCATGGCACAATAAGCAAGCGTGAAGTAACTCCCAAGGTTTCATAAGTAAAACAGGTAATAGGTACTACCTCAATCTACTTCCCAATCCCACAATTTAATTTGATCCTAAACATGCAAGTGTTTGAGGTTTGATCTAATGCAATAAAGCGGGTAGTAGAAAAGGTATGATCAAGTGTTACTTGCCTTGCGATGATCATGAGACCTAGAGATTGAAGTAACAAGCGGCGCCTCAGGTGATCTAAGCGAGACAAACAACAAGCATACAATAAGTACTCATCTAATGCGAAATCTGAATAAAAGATCTAACGAGAAGTTCAACTTAAGAACCACTGGTTGCAAAAGATTCGAATCAAAATAAACATCGAAAATCGAAACTCGGGAGAAAGCGACTCGGTTTAGCAATCTGAAACTAGGTCAAAATTTCACAGTAGCAAAACTCTGTGAAAGTAGGAGTAGTCGGCAGCGGTTCGTTCTGAAACTCGAGCGCAGAATCACTGATTCGATAAGCGGCGAGAAATAAAAGCAATTGAAAATCGGATCGAAATCGAATCGAAAAATAACGGATTAAATCAATTAAAAAGCGCGAGCGGATTAAATAGCGGGCGTTAGATTAAGAACTAATCAACGAACACGTTCATTGAAACGAGCGGTTGGTGAGCGTTCGTTAGTTAAGAAAACCAAAAAAAACCAATCTAGGTTTTTTAAAAAAAACGAATATCTAAAAAAACCGGATCGAAAGCAGGCGGCTACCTCGTGGCTCTGCCAGGCTCGGCGGAGACTCGGCGGGCTCGAGCGGGTGGAAGAAGTCGGGTAGGGCGAGCGGCGTCGGCCTAGCGGAGGTGGCGGCTCGGGAGTGAGAGGCGTGTATGGGAGGGGGAGCGCCAGGAGGCGGCGCGGGTGGGCAGGTCTCAGGCGTGAGCGCGTCTGTGTGGAGACTCCGCTTCGTGGTGTGAGGAGAGAGGGAGCAGCGGCATGGTGGCTTTGGTGGGCAGTGGGCCTTAGCCCGAAGTAGTGATTTTTTGAATTAAAATTTAAACCAAGCAATTAAAAAATACCAAATGAACTCGATTTAAATAAAACAAATTTTCCCAGTCCTAAAATGAGTCGAACAAAATGAACTTTAAAAGCAGCAAACATGCATAAATTTTTAAAATGCTAATTTTTGCCTAAGCAAAATAAATCTTCAAAACCAAATTTTGATTTATTTATAATATCTTCATTTTCCTAAATGTTGGGAAAGTCATATTATTCCCTCTCAAAATTTTTATAGGAAAAACTTTATGAAGATAATTTAAATAAATCAAATGATCCTATTTTCATAATTTGAGAAATCCCAAATATGAAAATAATGAAACTTCAACTCTTTCAGGGTCCTTGAGTTGCGTGAAATTTTCTAGGATCGGAAAATCGAGAAAATATGATATGCATGATGACCTAATGTATAACATTCCAAATTGAAAATTTGGGATGTTACAAACCTATAAGATGAATCTAGCCCTCGAGATTGGGTTAACTAGAAAATAGGTGAGGTGGTCCTTAAGCAAAACTTCCTCTCTTTCCCGGTGGCTTCATCCTCGGTGTGGTGGCTCCTTGAACTTTGCAAAACTTGATAACCTTCTTGCGGGTAACTCTTTGGCATAATCGAGAATCTTAACTGGTTTTTCCTCATATGTCAAGTCAT
Organism: Aegilops longissima; assembly: GCA_021605205.1. Taxonomy (NCBI): domain Eukaryota; kingdom Viridiplantae; phylum Streptophyta; class Magnoliopsida; order Poales; family Poaceae; genus Aegilops; species Aegilops longissima. The sequence continues at coordinate 6,271 of JAHIAM010013468.1, forward strand.
CCTTCAATGAATTGCTTCCGTGTACTTGTGTCTCTTAGCGGTACCTCTGCTATCTCGGGGTGACATTTGTTCAAGCGAAACATGGAATACATCATGAACTCTGATAGTCCTTACAGCAATTCCAACTTATCCATAACTTCTCCCATGCGTTGCAAAATCTTATATGGTCCAGCGAAGCAGGTGCTAACTTTCCTTTCACTCCAAAGCGCTTAACTCCTCGGCGGGGATACTCGAGATATACTCTGTCTCCAACTTCATACTCAATAACGCTGCGCTTTGAATCGGCATAGCTCTTACATGCGGATGGGCTATCTTGAGCTCTCGAATCAACAACCTTACATTGAGACTCCTTAATCAAATCTGGTCCAAACAAGCGGCGATCTCGGTTTAGTCCCATGACAACGGTGTCTGCACCTTCTTCCATCTGAGCCTCGAAAGGTGCCATCTTTAAGCTGGTTTGGTAGCTGTTATTGTAGGAAAATTCTGCATCTGCAAATTATCATCCCAACTAGATCCATAATCTAGTGCACAAGCTCTCGACATGTCCTCCAAAATCTGATTGACTCTCTCGGTGCATCCATCGGTGCGTGGGTGGAAAGCTGTCTTGAATTCTAGTCTGGTTCCCAATGTTTAGTGCAAGCTGGTTCCAAAATTTAAGTGCTGGGTTCCTCTATCGATCGATGCTCCTTGGAACTCCGTGTAAACACACAATTCTGGTCATGTATATCTTTGCCAACTTAGCCTTTGCTATAGGTAGTCTTAGTGGAATGAAATGAGCTACCTTAATTGAGCGATGACTATGACCCAAATCAGTCATATCTAAGCAGTCTTTGGCAAACCTGTGATGAAATCCATGCCTAGTTTATCCACTTCCATTCGGGTATCGGCAGCGGTTGTAACAATCCTGCTGGCCACGATGCTCTGCCTTTACTTTCGACATACGTGCAAATTGCTACATACTCATAATATCCTTCTTCATTCCGGTCCACGAAAATATTCTTCAAATCCAAATACATCTTGGTATTTCTGGGTGAATCGAATAGGGTGAATCATGGGCTTCTTGTAAAATCAACTTCACGATCTACGGGTCATTAGGCACATAAACACGGTCTTCAAACCATAGGGTATCGTGCTCATCCTCACGAAATCCTTTAGCTTTTCCTTTGCCCATTTTCTCCTTTATAGAGGCAACTTCCTTATCGCCTTTTGGGCTTCTCGATTTTGTCCATCGTGTCATTTGAATCTCAATGCTGCTACATAGCCTCTGGAACTATTTCCAAACATAGCTCTCGAAGGTCCTCGGCTAACTCATTGGGTATTCCTCCCATCATTAGGGTATTGGCGTGGCTCTTACGGCTCAATCGTGCTCTCGACATTAGCCTTTCGGGTGATAATGCAATCTCATATCATAATCCTTGATTAGTTCTAACCATCTCCTTTATGCGAGATTCAATTCATACGTGTGAAGATGTACTTCAAACTCTTGTGATCCGTGTATACTTCACAATGATTTCCAATGAGAAAATGCCTCCATGTCTTCAAAGGCATGCTGGGCTGCTAACTCCAAATCATGAGTGGCATAATTCAACTCATGGGGCTTAAGTTGTCGTGAAGCATCTGAAACAACTCTTCCTTCCTGCATAAGCACGGCTCCAAGTCCTCGGCGTGAGCGTGCTAATACACCTCATAATCCTTAGTCGATCGGCAATATCAAAACTGGTGAGGTAACCAATCTTTTCTTCAACTCACGAAAACTTGCCTCAGATCCTCGGTCCATATGAATTTGTTTTCCTTCTTCAACAATTACATCATAGGCTTTGCAATTCTTGAGAAATTCTCAATGAACCTTGTAGTATCCTGCGAGTCCAAGGAAACTCGAATCTCTCCAAGCTGTCGTTGGTGCTTCCCATTTAGTTCTGGTCTCAACTTTTGTGGGGTCAACTGCTATCCCTTCTCCGGATATAACATGTCAAGAAATCCAACTTCCTTTAGCCAAAACTCACATTTCTTTGAACTTGGCATACAAGCTGGTGTTCCCTCGGTTTCTCCAAAACCAATCAAATGTTCCTTGTGTTCCTCTTCATTCTTTGAGAAAATCAAAATGTCATCAATGAACACCAGACGAACTTATCCAAAAACTCCATAAACACTTTGTTCATCGGTTCATGAAATAGGCTGGTGCGTTAGTGAGTCAAATGACATAACGGTATACTCATCGATCCATATCTAAGTAGTAAATGCGGTCTTGGGTATGTCTTGCTCCCGAATCTTCAAGCGATGGTACCACGATCATAAGTCGATCTTAGAAAACACTTTGGCTCCTTGCAAGCGATCAAGCAGATCATTTATCATAGGTAGTGGGTACTTGTTCTTGATTGTTACTTCATTCAATCCCGGTAATCAACAACCATTCTCAACGATCCATCCTTCTTCTCCACTAACAAAGCGGGTGATCCCCAAGGTGAAGAACTTGGGCGAATAAAACCTTTATCAATAGTTCCTTAATCTATTTCTTGATTTCCGCCAAATCCTTTGCGGGCATCTGTCGAGTCGCCGATATCGGGACTGTTCACGGCAGCAGCTCGATCAAAAACTCAATGTCTCTATCCGGTGGCATTCACGGCAATTCTTAGGAAATACATCGGGATAATCCTTTACCCTTGGTACTTCTTCTGTACCACTCACGATAAGCAATTAACTTGTGCTCTCCTCGGCTCGTCCGTGACACATATAATCCTCCTTCCTTACGGTGTGGTGAGCAAAATTGACCTTGTGGTACAATCTATGTTTCCTCCATACTTTGATAACCAATCCATTCCTAATATCACATCCAATCCTTGGGATTCCGAACTATTAGGTTTGAGGAAAACATAGTGTCCAATCCTTAGTGGCGATCGATCACACCATTTACTAGCCAGTATTCTTCTCGGGTGAGGTTACTAGCATGGGTGACCTAAGGGCTTGGGTGGTAACTTGTACTTATCCACAAATCCCTTGATATGTATGAATCACGATGCACGATGTCGAAAAGAACAAGCTGCGTAAATGACAACCAAAAACTTACGATTCTTGCATCGGGCTGATCTTCAACCTCCTCCACATCAATGTGGTTCACATCCCCTGTTGAAAGGGTTGGGCTTCTTTCGAGCTTCCATTGCCATTTCCATTTTGGCCTACGGGCGTCATTTGCATAGTGCCCGATCTTGCGGCACTTAAAGCAAATAATGTGACTCGAGTCTACCTTGGATGGTGTTGGCCAGGTTGGTGCGGTTCATCCATTGCTTCCTCCATTCCGTTCCCATTCTTGGTGCCATTATGGTTGTCTGAATTCCTCCTCCATGGGTATCTTTGAAACTGAATTCCTGATTTAGGGGTATACGAGGCTTTTCTGGGATCGAGTTATACTTCCCTTGTCCATACTTCGCTGCAGTTCTCAATTCTCTGCTTTCCTTCAATCATGAGGCTCGGTCTACCAACTCCTGGTAGTTATTGAAACTTGCTACCATCAGCGGCATCTTGAACTCATCATTTAGTCCTTCTAGAAACTTCTCTGTTTAGCAGCGTCCTTAGCGTCATCGGGGCATAACGTGCTAACTTACTAAAAGTCATCCACGTCTTGTGCTGATCCTTCCTCCTTGGCGTAAGTTCGAAACTCACGCTTCTTCATAGCCATAGCTCCTGCTTTGAAACATGGGCGGTCTGGAAAGCTTCTTTGAAATTGATCCCATGTGGCGGTGTCTCGGGTAAGTGGTGTGAAATTCTCCCACCATCTTGCTTGCGGTCCTTCAAGCTGTGTGCTGCAAACTTCACTCTTTCTCCATCTGCATCCTGCGGTGGTCAGCTCCTTCCTATCTTGCGGGCCGGTCATACTGCTACAATCGCTCGGTGCTCTTTGGAATACACGGGATTCAGTCTAAGAAGCGAGTCGGATGATCCGGTGGTGGTGGTGGCGGTGGGTTGTTGTTGTTGTTGTTGTTGTTTTGACCAATGTTTGAATCGAGGGTATCTGCTGCTTGGATCAATTGGGTGATCTCTGGCGGAAAAGCGAATCCGGAGTCGCGTCTGGAGGCATCGATGGGTTTAGAAAAGAAGAAATGTAGAATAGAATGAGGTCTAAGGAATCACTACCCAAATGCACATGAGCAAGTGCACACAAAATCACTTCATTCAATCAAAAAGGGCTTTAGCGATCTAACTATCGCAAAAGTGCGTGTACTATAATGTTTACATGGAGGAAATACTACTAATATGTGGGGACTTCTACTAATTTGAACGGTGGAAGACTCCATGATGTACTGCTCAACCGTCTTCAAAGTCGGGTTCACTTGGATCCGAATCGGTGTCAGTCGATGTTAATGTAGTCGCTTGGGTATCGACATCTTGGTCTTCATTCTGCGCCAACTTCTTCTTGAGTTCTTGATCTCGTACTTAAGATCGTTATTGTGTCTTGCGAGCTACGATCTGTCCATGTAGTCCTTCGTGTAGTCTTTAGTTCTTCTTCCAGTTCGATGATCCTTCCCTTTGTCTTCGCAACTCCAACATGTCATTGCACATTTGGTTCTCTGGCGTCGAATGTCTGATTTAATTCTGGATGAAAGCTGCAATGGACCTATCCTTCTTGGTCTTGACGATGTCCCAGTTGTCATCTCGGCGTCATAAATCTGGTAGATGGTATCCTTGAGGTCTTCTTGATAAACTTCTCCAATCGTCCCATGGTAATGTGAGCTGCCATGCTCTTTCCGGACTCAAGTTGGTGCTGAAAACACTATCTATAGGTTTGGTGATTGGGGAATGTCCTTCTGGAGCGTGGCTGAATCTTCGGTAGCTCCTCTTGATGAGTGGCGTTGAAAGTCCGGTGAAGCTTGGTAGTCCAATGTTAGGTACTTAGTAACTTCCTTCAAGTGAAATCAAAAGGTGTGCCTTCATCGGTTGGGTGTACTTGATCTTGCGTCCGATCATCCTAAAGAGAGTAGAAAAGATGAGGAGTTAGAAAATGGGAAAGAGTAGTGATCTATGGCTTTAACTTAGTGGTGGTGTCCTACTGATCGGTGTGTGCTCGATACCATTCTCATAGGCGACCAGGACCGAATGGATCAAGTCTCGTGCTCGGTGTCATCCACGGATCGATGTCTTGACACCACAGATGCTTGAAGGATTTATTGCGAGTAGCAATCACACTTATTACATCATTGTCCACAAGGAACTTATTACAATAATATGGCTTAAGGCCATCTAATAATAACTGGAAGGCTTGGAAGATAAGCGAGTCCATCAACTCCAGGCATCACGAGTATAGAACCACGACCTAACACCTTACTAATAAATGCGAAAAATGCATAGCGTGAAAGTTGCAGCCAACAATTGACACATGGAATATCTTTGGCAATGTAACA
>JAHIAM010013469.1:0-10294 GCA_021605205.1 Aegilops longissima
TTAATATTTTTGGTGATTCTTTTTTGTTGGATTGCAAATTTTATGTAGTTTCTGAAAAACATATATTTAGCTATGTTAAAAATAATTAAAAATGCTTTAATATTGTTTTAGTCAGAATAGCAAATCTGCTATAGTTTTAGTTAGAAAAATTATTTTTGCATGATTCTTTTTGCCATCACTTTATTTTGATATTGCCAAACCCTAGAAATTAACTTTGGTATTTTAGGGTTAATAAATAATTAATTCTAGGCAGAATCCTATTAATCCTAATTAATTGATTAGTTCTGTTTTCCTAATTAATTAATTAGTAAATTAATTTATTTTAACTTGTGATTAGTTATTCTAGGTTAGTTTCTGTCATTTCCATTAGATGAACTTTTATTTATAATTAATAAAAGTTTTAAATTAATTTCTTAATAGAAATTGGATTAGGCCTAAAATGAGTTTTATAATAGCTTTTAATTAATTCTTTTTGCTCCTAGTTGCTTGAATCCTTTTCTTAAGTTAACCTAAAACCATGATTAGGTTATATTAAGAATTTTTGTATATAAAAACTATTTTTGTTATTGTTTGGAATAGGGAAAAACTTTGAATTTGATTTCTTTGAGTTTTCCTTTTGATTTGGTTTTGATTGTTTTGTTGTGCTATGTTACTTTTGTTATCTTGTGTGATCCTCTTGCTTTGTGCTTATTATGTTATTGTTTGTCTCGGTAGAGTTCAGTCTGAGCTTGCTACTCGACTCTTTAGCTTCGAGGATCATCACAAGGCAAGTTTTGATCATGTTATTTCTATACCTATGTTTTTGTGCATTAGTAGTTGTCACCACCCACCATTGCATGCATAGTGAAATCTTGAAGTCATTAAACTTGAGTAGTATCATGTGGTAGGATGAACCAATCCCTTGTTACCATGACCCGGGCGTAGTTTATTTTGCTATGCTCGTGAAGCGGGATTTGGGATGAGTGAAATTCATAAGCAAGATGTGAGAGTCAATGATGATGACAACCCATGGACTACAATGATCAAGATGGACTTGGAAAATCACTCTTGGGTGGAGGGCGGTTGGGGCACCTGGAGCACCGTGGTGGCGGGATGCATGGACGCCATGACATCCTGCGGAGCTTCACCCAGCCACGAAGAAGGATGGATGCCCCATGACGGAGCTTACATGCAGCCGCAAGCCATTATGGGCTCGGCTGGGTTGACCCTTAAGTGAAGCTGGTGGGCGGTACTCAGAAGTAGGCGAGCGGTAGGATTGGATGGGTACCGGCGGTGGCGAAGAACTCTTTGGAAGACCTGTTTCATTCGTCCGTCTTCAAACACCATGAAGTCCGAAGACTTTAAAGGAGGAATGATTCTTGCGGGAAAGTTACAAACCTCTGCAGTGTTATAACCTAATCGATTAGCCGTGTCCCGATTCACGGACATTTGAGCATCTGGACCTTGGAAGTATTGGATATCTCAACACTAAAACTAATGGATTAATTTGATGGGTTTATGACTTAATAATAATTTGGGAGCGAGATATTGGTTGGCGGAACCATCTCAATAACTACCAACAATTTGTAGTAATTTGCAAATAAGTCCTTGTAGTAGGATAAAATTGGCTTTTAGCAAAATGATGAAACTTAGAGCTCCACAGCCAAAATGCATATAGTGTTAGTAACTTTATTATTGTTCTTCATGACTTGCCGACTTATTCCAAAAGCTGACCTACATGGCTGCACGTATTATGTTGCGAGATATATTCGATCGGGGTGAGGCTACGCTCCGCCTTGGCGATTGCCCTTTGGAGTCGGATGGACTCGCTTATCTTGGCCTTCCGCAGCATTTTAGTTTATTTCTCATGAGTTGGCCTTGGCGAATTTATTCCTTGTAATAAAGACTCTATATGAGAATCGATTAATGATATTCGGTGTGATTGAACTTTGATTACTTTATCGATGTCTTGTGAGTACGGCATGATCTTGGGATGAATCAGAACCACGGAGATTTGACGATTTTGGGTCGGTCGCTCGAGAGATGGTATCGAGCACCGACCGTGGATCGTAACCCCTAGGATCGGAAAGCCATAGCGAGACCATTTACTTTGAACCCTCTTTCATTCTATAATTCTTCCTGATCTATTCGACTCTTCTCCCTTTGCAACATTCTAGATGGCCGTCGAGTTCACCGGTTTTGCTACGGAGTTACGCGCCCGATGAGGCGATGCCCTTTGGAAAAGCTGGTCGGATGGTGAAGCTCGAAGATTGCTCGCCCTCGATCCTGAAACCCACTAATGCACTTCGCGGACACCGCTTCTGATTGAGGTGCATATCCGGGGAGGACCTTTGGAGGGCCTCGGAGCCTATCAACTTTGAGTTCACGAGTTCAATGGATCATCGGAAGGGCGTGGCGATCTACGAGCACTTGGACATCTCGAGAATCTGGGGCTGAGCTCGATCACTCGGACCTCGCCATGGTTTCTCGGGGCAAGGAATGGAGATATCATCCGTACCATCGAGGGCGATTCCACCCTCTCGTACATCCGGGACTTGGGTGTCTTCTCGAGAAGCGGGAGATTCGGCTGCCGTAACTTCGAAGACACACGGAAGCTTTTGTTCATGCTGGGCGGAGGAGAAAGGCAGCAGACTTCCTTGGCCATGAGGAAGAAATCACGGACTTCATGGAGATAGTCGGCGACACGAAGATGAAGCTTGCAGCGATTGAGGAAAAGATGGACTTGGGAGAGGACCTTTACAGTGGAGATGAAGCACCCTCGTGAGCAATGATCGAGGATTTTGAAGGAGTACCACGAAGGAAACCCCAAGAGGGCGCCAGAGAAGACTTTTTGTGACCACCATGTTATCTTTTACTTTTAAATCGATCAGTTAGGCGATGTTTTCTTTCGATTAGTCATGAGCTTTTGTGTCGAGTTTGAACCATGTTTGAGTGGAATGAATAAATGTTTGGTGTGTTATGATTGTGCATTCATATGGGTAGTGTTATTCTCATAGACCATTGTTCTAATCTTCTCACCCTCCAAAACACGAGATGCCTCAGGGCGTGACCTTTGGTTTCCGCGGAGCTCACCCAGCTGCTCCGACGAGAATGCCTGATGCAGCTCGATTGAATCGAACAACCCGCCAACAATCCACCGACCACCACCACCTTTGTGGACAATTTGACTCGATTTACGAGGTTGAATCCGGGTGTTCTCTAGTATTGGCCGATTGTGGTGACGGGCTCGCAAGATTGGAAGAAGCTAGTCACCGTTGGATGCCGATCTTTGAGAAGGTGCGCTTTGCAGCGCATCAACTGGATGGACCTGCAGCTTCTTGGTGGGAGAATTACACGCCACTTTTCCTTGGGTGGCATCACTTGGGATCAATTCAGCGAGGCCTTCGCCTTGCTCATGTCTCATCTGGAGCCATGAGTGCGAAAGGCGTGAGTTCCCAACTTCGGGAAACGTCTTGTGACGATCGTGGAGAATCAACAAGCTTGCCGCTATGCCCACGATGATGTGGCCCGATGGCCAAGCGGAGAAGTTCCTTGAGGGACTCAATGATGAATTGAGCATGCAGCTTATTTGGCTACTTTCAACAACTACCGGGAGCTGGTAGACAAGGCCACCATCCGGAAGGCAAGCGGCAGATAGAAGCGCAAGAGGAAATACAGCCGGGAAGCACAACTCGGGAGCTCGGCGAAGCCCGCTATGCCCGTACTCGGGAGGCACACCCATCACAACCATGGAGGTCATAACCATGGTGGAAATGGAAACAACGCCGGGGACAACAAGTCAGGCCATGGCAATGGCAATGGCAATGGTAATGGCAATCACACCGTTCTGCCGGCTCGAAGGATCGACCACATCACCTGCTTCAAGTGCGGAAGGCGGACTCCCGGCTGCCGGAGGCCAAGCGGAAGGCAGGAATGGCAATGGAGGCTCGGGAAGAAGCCCAATCCTTTCCCTCGTGCTCAAGTGAATCACATCGGCGTGGAAGCGTCTATGATCAACCGGAACTGTGGTTGGTAAGTTTTATTGAATTCACGTTCAGTTTTGGTTCTCTTTGATTACGGTGCAGCGCATTCATTCATATCAAGGGTAGTTGTGGATAAATACGGATTCGCTAGAACCCTTAGAAGCCCCCTCCGCGTCGGTTCAGGAGGAGAAATGATGGCGAGTTTAAGTTGTCCTGCAAACCTCAACATCGGGAACCACAAATTTCCGTAGAACTCATAGTGTTGGAAACTCAGACCTTGGATGTAATCCTAGGCATGGATTAGTTGTCCAAAGTATGAAGGAACATTTTGTGCCGGCAAGTCTATTACCTCACCACCGGGCGAGAAGAGGATCAAATATGTGGCCGCACGGCGGATGAAGAATCAGGTGCATTCCCTCACGGGAGTTGTTGGGAGGAAGTGCGATGGTGCAAGAATTTCCCGATGTGTTCCGGAGATTACGGGAATGCCACGGACGGAGACATTGAGTTTTGATTGAGTTATTGCCGGCACAGCCCAATATCAAGAGACCTTATCGGATGCCCCAAATGAGTTGAAGAGATCAAGGAACAAATAAATGAGTTATTGGAGAAAGGATATATTGTCCAAGCTCATCACCTTGGGAGCCCAGTTCTTTTGGTGAGAAGAAGGATGGAAGCTTGAGGATGGTTGTGGATTACGTGCATTGAGCGAGTAACCATCAAGAACAAGTACCCTCTGCCGATGATCAATGACTTGTTTGATCAGCTTGTTGGAGCAAGGTATTCTCTAAGATCGATCTTGATCGGGTATCATCGATTGAAAATTCGTGAAAGGATATACCCAAAACAGCATTCACTACCGGTATGGTTTATCTGAGTATACCGTCATGTCATTTGGATTGACTAATGCTCCTGCATACTTCATGAATTTGATGAACAAGGTGTTCATGGAGTATTTGGACAAGTTTGTCGTGGTGTTCATCGATGACATATTGATATTCTCCAAGAGGAGGAAGCATAAGGAACATTTCGTCTAGTTACGGAGAAACTTGAGAACATCAGTTGTATGCCAAATTCAGCAAATGTGAATTTTGGTTGAAGGAAGTTGGATTCCTCGGACATGTTATTTCAGGAGAAGGAATAGCAGTTGATCCGCCAAGGTTGAATCCGTCACCGATTGGCGATCACCCACCTCGATCAAGGAGATCCCGTTTTCTCGGACTTGCGGGATATTATCGGAGGTTCATTGAGAACTTCTCGAAGATTGCCAAGCCCATGGTGAGCTGTTGAAGAAGGAAGCCAAGTATGTTTGGACGAGGAATGTGAAGCCAGTTTTCAGGAATTGAAAAGCGGTTGGTCACAGCTCGGTGTTGATATTGCGGACATACACAAGGAATACCAGGTTTATTGTGGCGCTTCTCGTCAAGGACTCGGAGGAGTATTGATGCGGGAAGGCAAGGTTGTAGCTTATGCCTCCGACAGCTCGACCTCATGAGATGAATTATACCCGCATGATTTGGAGTTAGCAGCTGTTGTGCATGCACTCAAGACACAGGAACATTTCCTCATTGGAAATCGTTGTGATGTCTATCTGGATCACAAGAGTTTGAAATATATCTTCCGCGAAGAATTGAACCTCGGCGGAGGAGATGGCTAGAGTTGATAAAGGACTATGACATGAGATTGCATTACCACGGTAAAGCCAATGTTGTGAGATGCTTTAAGCCGTAAAGTTATGTGAACACTCTTACGCGGAGGATTACCCGGGAGTTGGTCGATGACCTCGGAGATCTCCGGAGATAGTTCGAAAGGATTTTGCAACTCTGGAGTTCAGTCCACCTTGACCGAAAGGATTCGTGAAGCCGGAAGCGGACAAGGAAATCGATGAGATTAAGCAAAAGATGGAGGAAGGAAAAGCTAAAGGTTCGAAAGGATGAACATGGAACTATTTGGTTTGAGGATCGTATTTATGTGCCCAATGATCGAGCTCGGAAGCTAATTCTTGGGAGGCTCATGATTCACCGTACTCGATTCACCCGGCAACACCAAGATGTACGGATTTGAAGCAAAGTTTACGGTGGACGGAATGAAGAAGGACATTGCCGAGTGCGTGGCCGTATGTGATGTTTGCCAGCGTGTAAAGGCAGAACATCGAAGCCAGCAGGGTTACTTCAACCTTTGCGATTCCGATTGGAAATGGGAGAAACTTGGTATGGATTTCATCAGGGATTACCGGGACCCGTTCGGGTTATGATTCTATTTGGGTAGTAGTTGATCGTTTGACTAAGGTAGCTCACTTCATTCCGTGAAGACTACCTATACGATGCCAAGTTGGCCAAGATATACATGACCAGGATCGTATATGCGCATGGAGTTGAGGAAAATCGTGTCGGATAGGAGGCGTTTACCTCAAAGTTTTGGAAGCAATTGCATGAAACTTTGGAGTGCAGGCTGGAATTGATACAGCTTTTCATCCATGAGCAGGATGGACGGACCGAGAGAGTCAATCAGATTACGGAGGACATGTTGAGAGCTTGTGTGCTAGACTATGGGTCTAGCTGGGATGACAATTTGCCGTCGCGAGTTCTCGTACAACAACGAGTTATCAATCCGGTTTGAAGATGGCCCTTCGAAGCTCTATCGGAAGGAGGTGCGAGACACCATTCTTTGTGGGATAGTGTTGGAGATCGATCACTTTTGGTTCCGATCTTATCAAGGATTCGAAGAAAGTCAAGCTGATTGAGACCGGCTCAAGATAGCCAGTCCGACGAGAAGAGTTATGCGACGATAAGCGCAAGGAGGTGACTTACGAAGTGGGAGACCGAGCATACTTCGTGTGTCTCCCTCGTGGAATCAAGAGGTTTGGAGTCAAGGAAAGTTAGCACCCGATTCATTGGCCCTACAAATCCTCGAGCGTCGTGGAGAAGTTGCATACAAGTTGGAATTGCGAAGGATTATGCGGAGTTCATGATGTTTTCACGTTTCTCGATTGAAGAAGTGCCATGCCGACATGGCGATGTTCCGTTGAGAGACACGGTGCCCCTAGAAGCCATACAGCGCGGTGATTTGACTTACAAGGAAAAACCGTCAAAATTCTCGAGGCCTCAGCGAGTCACCCATGACAAAGTCATCAAGTTTTGCAAGGTCTTTGTGGAGTCACCACACGAGAAAAGCCACACAGGAGCGAAGAAGATCTTCGTCGAGACCATCCGCACCTATTGCTAGCCAACCCGAATCTCGAGGGAGATTCATCTTAAGATGGTAGGTTTGTAACATCCCAAATTTTCCTATTTGGAATGTTTTACAATTATAGCTAAGCATCCTATGCATCTGTTTGAATTTGAATGCCATTTGAAGTTTGAGTTATTTGAATTTGAATTCCAAACTTTGGCATGTGAAACAATTCAAAAACTAAGCTGATAAATACTTGATCAAAAGTATGAGAGGAGCAAACATGACACTCCAAAAATATCGGGAAAAATGCCAAGAATTGGATTCAAATCTGAAATTTTATTTGAATTTGAAAAAATGGATTTTCATAAAGTTTGGTTTTGCCTTTGGAAAAATGTTCAAATGAAAGGAATATTCCGATCATTTTGGTATATATATACCCTATATAAAATATTTATAGTTTAGGTTTTATTTTGTTTTTTTTAATTAAAAAATAAAGGAAAAACCCTTGAGCGCCGACCAGCCACCCAGCCCAGCCAGCGCCACCTCACCTCACCCTCCGCTGGCCAGTAGCCGGCCACGAGGCCCCCAGCCGGAGCCAGGCCGACCGACCGCCGCGCCCCCCCGATTCCCCTAGGTTTGGGTCGGACCGAACCCTCCCCCTCTCTCTCTCGACCCGTGGCCCCCCGTCTTCTTCCCCTCGCCCAAGCCACGCACTCATGGGAGATCCGGGATCCGAAGGATCCAGGATCCCAATCGCCCCGATGCCCTTGCCCCTGCCGGACCCCGGCTATAAAGCCGAGGCTCACCCATTCCCCCCTAGCCTCGCGAACCCCTCTCCTTCTCCTCCAGGGCTCACAGACACGAGCTCCCCATGAAAGCCGTCGCCCGCTCGGTGCACCGACCCTCCCAACACCCGAACCCTCCCGTGCTCCCGCATCTCCCGCGTCTCACGAAGCTTCGCCGGCCTTCGAAGCCCTCGGACACTCTACCGCCCGCCCTGCGTCGAGTCCGGTGAGTCCAGGACCTCCCGTCCGATCCCAATCGTGTGGCCGATTAGAACCGAAGATCGTTTTATTAGAAAACCGGCCGGGAGCGGTTTATTTTAGTTTAGGTTTTATTTATTAGGCGGTTCTTAGTTAAACCCTAGGCCCGTTTAGACTAAACTCATGGGGCAGATATAGGCCCATTGGGCTTTTCTTTTTATTTTGATTTTCTGTTTTGCGATTTGTTTCAAATTTCAAAAATGTATATCTTTTATTCTGTTTAATATTTTTGAGTGATTCTTTTTTGTTGGATTGCAAATTTTATGTAGTTTCTGAAAAACATATATTTAGCTATGTTAAAATAATTAAAAATGCTTTAATATTGTTTTAGTCAGAATACAAATCTGCTATAGTTTTAGTTAGAAAAATTATTTTTGCATGATTCTTTTTGCCATCACTTTATTTTGATATTGCCAAACCCTAGAAATTTAACTTTGGTATTTTAGGGTTAATAAATAATTAATTCTAAGGAATCCTATTAATCCTAATTAATTGATTAGTTCTGTTTTCCAATTAATTAATTAGTAAATTAATTTATTTTTAACTTGTGATTAGTTATTCTAGGTTAGTTTCTGTCATTTCCATTAGATGAACTTTTATTTATAATTAATAAAAGTTTTAAATTAATTTTCTTAATAGAAATTGGATTAGGCCTAAAATGAGTTTTATAATAGCTTTTTAATTAATTCTTTTTGCTCCTAATTGCTTAGTTAATCCTTTTCTTTAAGTTAACCTAAAACCATGATTAGGTTATATTAGGGAATTTTTGTTATATAAAAACTATTTTTGTTATTGTTTGGAATAGGGAAAAACTTTGAATTTGATTTCTTTGAGTTTTCCTTTTGATTTGGTTTTGATTGTTTTGTTGTGCTATGTTACTTTTGTTATCTTGTGTGATCCTCTTGCTTTGTGCTTATTATGTTATTGTTTGTCTCGGTAGAGTTCGGTCTGAAGCTTGCTACTCGACTCTTTAGCTTCGAGGATCATCGGCAAGGCAAGTTTTGATCATGTTATTTCTATACCTATGTTTTTGTGCATTAGTAGTTGTCACCACCCCACCATTGCATGCAGTAGTGAAATCTTGAAGTCATTAAACTTGAGTAGTATCATGTGGTAGGATGAACCAATCCCCTTGTTACCATGACCCCCGGGACGTAGTAGTTATTTTGCTATGCTCGTAGACGGGATTTGGGGATGAGTGAAGTTCATAAGCAAGATGTGAGAGTCAATGATGATGACAACCCATGGACTACAATGATCAAGATGGACTTCGGAAAATCACTACTGGGTGGAGGACGGTTGGCGGGCACCTGGAGCACCAGTGGTGGCGGGATGCATGGAGAAGCGCCATGACATCTGCGAGCTTCACCCAGCCACGAAGAAGGATGGATGCCCCATGACGGAAGCTTACTTGCAGCCGCAAGCCATTATGGGCTCTGGCTGGGTTGACCCTTTAGTGAAGTGGCTGGGCGGTACTCGAAAGTAGCGAGGTAGGATTGGATGGGTCGGCGGTGGCGGAAGAACTCTTTGGAAGACCTGTTTCATTGTCCGTCTTCAAACACCATGAAGTCGAAGACTTTAAAGGAGGAATGATTCTTGCGGGAAAGTGTACAAACCTCTGCGAGTGTTATAACCTAATCGATTAGCCGTGTCCCGATTACGGACATTTGAGCATCTGGACCTTGGAAGTATTGGATATCTCAACACTAAAACTAATGGATTAATTTGATGGGTTTATGACTTAATAATAATTTGGGAGCGAGATATTGGTTGGCGGAACCATCTCAATAACTACCAACAATTTGTAGTAATTTGCAAATAAGTCCTTTGTAGTAGGATAAAATTGGCTTTTGCAAAAATGATGAAACTTAGAGCTCCACACCAAAATGCATATAGTGTTAGTAACTTTATTATTGTTCTTCATGACTTGCCGCTTATTCAAAGCTGACCTACATGGCTGCAACGTATTATGTTGCGAGATATATTCGATCGGGGGTGAGGCTCGCTCCGCTTGGCGATTGCCCTTTGGTCGGATGGACTCGCTTATCTTCGGCCTTCGACATTTTAGTTTATTTCTCATGAGTTGGCCTTGGCGAATTTATTTTGTAATAAAGA
>JAHIAM010013470.1:0-12759 GCA_021605205.1 Aegilops longissima
AGTTAAATCAGCACATTCGGCCTTGAGAGAACCAAATGTGCAATGATATGTTGGAGTTGCGAGAATGCAAAGGGAAGGATCATCGTTTTGGAAGGAAGAACTAAAGACTACGCAAAGGACTACATGGGCGAGATCGTAGCTACAGCAGAACACAATAACGATCTTAAATGCGAGATCGAAGAACTCAAGAAGAAGAAGTTGTTCGGGAATGAAGACCCGTATGTCGGTTGTCAGCGACTACATCAACATCTGACGACACCGATTAGGATCAAAGTGAACCCGACTTTGAAGGCAGAAGGTGGAAGCGGAGACATCATGGAGTCTTCCACGGTTCAAATTAGTAGAAGTCCCCACATATTAGTAGTATTCCCTCCATGTAAACATTATAGTACCGCGCTTTGCGATAGTTAGATCGTTGTAAGCCTTTGTTTGATTGAATGAAGTGATTTTGTGTGCATTTGCTCATGTGCATTTGGGTAGTGATTCCCCTTAGACCTCATTCTACTCTTAATTTCTCTTCTTTTCTAAACCCATCAGATGCCTCCGAGGCCTTGACCCGGATTCGTTTCCCTTGAGAGATCACCCAACTGAAGTCCAGCAGCGAGAATACCCTGATTCAAACATTGGTGCGAGAACCAGGGCAACAACAATAACAACAACAACAACAACCCACCGCCACCACCACTGCGGATCACTGACTCGTTTCCTTAAATTGAATCCGCGGTGTATTCCGATAACACCAGCCGATTGTGGCGGATGATTGGCTCCGCCAAGATAGGAAGGAGTTGACCCACTGCGGGATCTGCAGATGGAGAAAGAGTGAAGTTTGCAGCACATCGAGCTTGAAGGACCATTGCAGGCATGGTGGGAGAATTTTACAGCCACTTACCCGTGAACCTTTGTCACATGGGATCGGTTTCACCAAGCTTCCGCCTTTGCCCATGTTTCGTGAAGCTATGGCCATGAAGAAGCGTGAGTTTAGCAACTTCGCCAGGAGGAAGGACTGTTGGCGATGCGTGGATGACTTTAGTAAATTAGCGCGTTATGCCCCAGATGGCGTTGCTACCGATGCAGACTAAGCAAGGAGAAGTTTCTAGAAGGACTGAATGATGAGTTGAGCATGCCGTTGATGGTAGCAAGTTTCAACAACTACCGAGGAGTTGGTAGGCCGAGCCCTCATGATGATTGAAGGAAAGCAGCAGCAAATTGAGAACCACAAGCGGAAGTATGGACAGGGGAAGTATAACTCTGGAGCCCGGCGAAGCCTCGTTATACCCTAAATTAGGAAATTCAGTTTCAGCATACCCATGGAGGAGGTAGTTAGCACAACCATAATGGCACCAAGAATGGGAATGGGAATGGAGGAAGCAGCGGACAGAACCGCACCAACCCGTCAACACCATCCAAAGTAGACTGAGCCATATTACTTGCTTTAAATTACACAAAGGAAGCTGGGCATTATGCCAATGACTGTCGAGAAGGCGGAATGGAAATGGCAATGGAAGCTCGGAAAGAAGCCCAACCCTTTCAACAGGGACAGGTGAACCACATTGATGTGGAGGAGGTTGAAGATCAGCCCGATCACGATGATCGGTAAGATTTTGGTTAAGTCATTTACTGCAGTTGTTCTTTTAAATCTTGGTGCATCGCATTCATTACATATCAAGGGGATTTGTGGATAAGTACAAATTACCGACCCAAGTATAGGTCACCCATGCTATTAACCTCACCGGAGGCGGAGTACATGGCTAGTAAATGGTGTGATCGTTGCCATTAAGGATTGGACACTATGTTTTCCCTCGGACACGATAGTTACGGAATCCCAAGGATTGGATGTGATATTAGGAATGGATTGGTTATCAAGGTATGGAGAAACATAGATTGCTTCACTAAGTCAATTTTGCTCACCACACGGAAGGAGGAAGGATCAAGTATGTATCGCGGCACGAGCGAGGAGAACACAAGTTAATTGTTTATCGAGGAGTAGTGCGGAAGAAGTATCGATGGTGAAGGATTTTCTGATGTATTTCGGAAGAGTTGCGGGAATGCCACGGATAGAGACATTGAGTTTTTGATCGAGCTGTTGCGAGGAGCAGGCCCGATATCGAAGCGGCCAAATGCAGGATGCCATACGAGTTTGGCGAAATCAAGAAGCAGATTAAGGAACTATTGGATAAAGGTTTTATCGCCCAAGTTCTTCACCTTAGGGATCACCCGTTTTGTTAGTGGAGAAGAAGGATGGATCGTTAAGAATGGTTGTTGATTATAAATGGATTGAATGAAGTAACAATCAAGAACAAGTACCCACGCCAATGATAAATGATCTATTTGATCGTTTGCAAGGAGCTAAGGTGTTTTCAAGATCGATTCGATCGAGGTACCATCGATTGAAGATTAGGGAGCAAGACATACCCAAGACAGCATTTACCACGAGATATGGACTGTATGAGTATACCGTTATGTCATTTGGACGACTAACGCGCAGCCTATTTCATGAACCTGATGAACAAAGTGTTTATGGAATTTTTGGACAAGTTAAATCGTTAATTGTTCATTGATGACATTTTGATTTTCTCGAAGAATGAAGAGGAACACAAGGAACATTTGAGATTGGTTTTGGGCCGAGGGAACACCGGTTGTATGCCAAGTTCAGCAAAGTGTGAGTTTTGGCTAAAGGAAGTTGGATTTCTCGGACATGTTATATCCGGAGAAGGGATGCGATTGACCCCACAAAGGTTGAGACCGTAACCAAATGGGAAGCACCAGCGGCAGTTGGAGAGATGGAGTTTCCTTGGACTCGCGCGGATACTACGAAGATTCATTGAGAATTTCTCAAGGATTGCCAAGCCTATGACAAATTGTTGAAGAAGGATAACAAATTCATATGAATTGAGGGGTGTGAGGCAAGTTTTCAGGAGTTGAAGAAAAGATTGGTTACCTCACGGTTTTAATCTTGCGAGATCAGACTAAGGATTATGAGGTGTATTGCGATGCTTCCGCGTCGAGGACTTGGGCGGTGCTTATGCGAGGAAGGAAGAGTTATTTACGTGCGCTTCCACGACAACTTAAGCCCCATGAGTTGAATTATGCCACACATGATTTGGAGTTAGCAACCGTTGTACATGCCTTGAAGACATGGAGAACATTTTCTCATTGGTAATCATTGTGAAGTATATCACGGATCACAAGAGTTTGAAGTACATCTTCACCGAAGGGGACTTGAATCTCGGACAAAGGAGATGGTTAGAGCTTATCAAGGATTATGATATGAGATTGCATTATCACCCGGAAGAGCTAATGTAAGTAGCAGGCGCATTGAGCCGTGAAAACCGTCAATACCCTAATGATGGGAGGAATACCCAATGAGTTAGCGAGGGACCTTGAGAGCTATGTTTGGAAATAGTTCGAGGCGGCTATGTAGCAACATTGGAGATTCGATCCAAGCGATGGACAAAATCAAGCCAAAAAAAAAGGCAGATAAGGAAGTTGCCTCTATAAAAGGAGAAAATGAGCAAAGGAAAAGCTAAAGGATTTCGTGAGGATGAGCACGATACCCTATGGTTTGAGGACCGTGTTTATGTGCCAAATAACCGGAGATCGGGAAGTTGATTTTACAAGAAGCCCATGATTCACCCTATTCGATTCACCCAGAAATACCAAGATGTATTTGGATCTGAAGAATACTTTACGGTGGACCGAATGAAGAAGGATATTGCGGAGTATGTAGCAGTTTTGCGATGTATGTCGAAGAAGTAAAGGCGAACATCGAAGCCAGCAGGATTATTACAACCATTGCGATACGAGAATGGAAGTGGGATAAACTAGGCATGGATTTCATCACAGGTTTGCCAAAGACCCATTCAGGATATGACTCGATATGGGTTATAGTCGACAGCTTGACGAATGTAGCTCATTTTATTCGATCAAGACTACCTATAGCGATTGCTAAGTTGGTAAAGATATACATGACCAGAATTGTGTGCTTACGGAGTTCCGAGGAGCATCATATCGGATAGAAGAACCGGTTTACCTCAAAATTTTGGAACCAGTTGCACGAAACATTAGGAACCAGATTGGAGTTGATACTGCTTTCCACCCGGACCGATGGAGCGTGAGACTGAAGTCAATCAGATTTTGGAAGATATCTTTGAGAGCTTGTGCACTAGATT
The DNA here is from genome assembly GCA_021605205.1 of Aegilops longissima. Lineage (NCBI taxonomy): Eukaryota > Viridiplantae > Streptophyta > Magnoliopsida > Poales > Poaceae > Aegilops > Aegilops longissima. The sequence continues at coordinate 4,170 of JAHIAM010013470.1, forward strand.
ATGGATCTAGTTGGGATGATAATTTCTTGTATGCAGAATTTTCCTACAACAACGATTACCAAACCAACTTGAAGATGGCACCTTTTGAGGCTCTGTATGGAAGAAGGTCACGGGACACAGTTGTTATGGGGCCAATGGCTGGAGATAAATCGAGTTGTTTTGGACCAGATTTGATTAAGTGAGTCAGAGCAGAAGGTTAAGTTGATTCAAGACGAGCTCAAGGTAGCCAGTCTGACAAAAGAGCTATGCGATTCAAAGCGCCAAGCGATTGAGTATGAAGTTGGAGCAGAGTATATCTTAGAGTATCCCGCTTGAGGTTAAGCGTTTTGGAGTTAAAGGAAAGTTAGCACCACGTTTGCGTTTGGACCCTATAAGATTTATGGCATGGGAGAATTGCTTATAAGTTGGATTTGCGGAAGGAGTATCGGGAGTTCATGATGTATTCCATGTTTCTCGATTGAAGAAATGTCACCCGAGATAGCGAAATGCAGTTAAGAACCACAGTGCCACTGGAAACAATTCAGTTGAAGGATGATTTAACATATGAGGAAAAACGGTTAAGATTCTCGATTTTTCTAGCAGACTTACCGCAGACAAAGGTTATCAAGTTTTGCAAAGTTCGATGGAGCCACCACTTGAAGATGAAACCACACACAGGAAAGAGAGGAAGTTTTGTTAGGACCACCCTCACCTATTTTCTAGCCAACCCGAATCTCGAGGCGAGATTCATCTTAAGGGGTAGGGTTGTAACATCCCATATTTTCAATTTGGAATGTTATACATTAGGTCATCATGCATATCATATTTTCTTGCATTTCTCCGATCCTAGAAAATTTCACGCAACTCAAGGACCCTCGGAGAAGTTGGAGATTCATTATTTTCATATTTAGGATTTCCCAAATTTTGAAAATAGGATCATTTAGTTTATTTATTTATCTTCAAAAGTTTTTCCGATAAAAAAATTGAAGAGAGGAATAATCTGACTTTCCCAACATTTAGGAAAAATGAAGATTTTATAAATAAATCAATTTTTGGTTTTGAAAGTTTTATTAGCTTTATGCAAAAATGAGTATTTTAAAAATATGCATATTTGCTGTTTTTAAAGTTCATTTTATTCGACTCATTTTAGAAGTCGGGGAAAATTAATTTTATTAAATTGGAGATTCGTTTGGTTTGATTTTATTTTTGTTTAGTTTTGTTTAGCATACCTTCCCTTTGTGCCAGAGCCAGCCGTGATCGCCCGCCGCTTGGCCATCTCCCCCCCTCCTCCTCGCGCGCCCGAGAAGAGACCGCGCCGCGCCGCCTGTAGTCAGCTCGGACCCATGGCCCCGCCCCATAGCTTGCCCCCTCCCCAAGGCCTCCCCCCCTCCTGTTTATCGCGCCCACCCCCTCTCTCCTCATCCCTTTGCCTTACCCCTTGACCGGGCCTTGTCGCCTGGCGCCCTCGCCGCTGCTCGCCGTCGCCGGAACCCTCGCCGCCCCTCGCCACCACCGCGCCCCGCCCCTCATGGAAGCCGCCGCCGCCTGCCGAGCGGACCCAACCGGCATAGCCGCGGAGAGTAGCCGCCGCCACTACCCCGGTCCGGTTTTTTAGAAAAACCCGATCCGGTTTTTCTCGTATTCGGTTTTTCAAAACCCTAGATGTTTTATTATTTTATTTTTTGGTTTCTTATTTAGTGAGCGTTCACGAACGTTCGTTTCAATGAAACGTGTTCATTGGATTAGTTCTGTTAAGAGCGTCCGTTTATTTAATCTGTTATTCGTTTTTTTGTAATCAGATTTAATCCGTTATTTTTTGGATTCGATTTCGATTCGATTTTCAAATCTGTTTATTTTCTCGCTCGTTTATCGGAATCGGGTGATTCAAGCGCTGGAGTTTCGTTATGAAACGCCGTTCCGACTAACCTACTTACACAAGTTTTGCTGCTGTAAAATTTTGACCTAGTTTCAGATTGCTAAGCAAAGTCGTTCTCTCTCGAGTTTCGACTTTCGATGCTTTATTTGATTCGATTCTTTTGCCACGAGGGTTCTTAAGTTGAACTCTCTGGTTAGATCTTTTATTCGAGATTTCCCGTGCATTAGATGAGTACTTATTGTATGCTTGTTGTTTTTCTGCGTTAGATCACCGGTCATGGCTTGTTACTTGAATCTCTAGGTCTCATGGATCATCGGCAAGGCAAGTAACACTTGATCATACCTTTTCTACTACCTAGTTTTTATGCATTAGATCAAACCCTCAAACACTTGCATGGTTAGGATCTAATTAAATTGTGGAGTTGGGAAGTAGATTGAGTTAGTACCTATTACTGTTTACTTATGAAACCTTGGGAGTTACTTCTCGTTTGCTTATTATGCCATGCTATGCTAGTAGGCGTGGATTGGGTGAGTGAATATCCATGACGGATGTGAGATTGTTAATTAATGGTTTATCTAAGGTGGCAACCTAAACACACATCTGGGTGGATTGAGGGCACTGGTTTCCATCGAGGACTTACTGTATTTCTTGGACCGCCACCAGGCTCTAAGGGATCATAAGATTATTCAAGCTGGAAACTTCCGTGTGCAGCCACAAGCCAATTATGGGCTCTGGCGTAGTTGACTAAGTTGTGCGAACTCTTACGGGTGAGCTAGCTGATGTAGGGGATGTAGGTTGATGCGGTCTACCCACATGTAAAGGTGCTAAGCGCTTACGAAGACTATGTCTCGGTCATCCGTTTCTCAAACACCATGTAGTCACGAGAACCAAGCGGAAGCGATCGAGTCTTATGGGGAAAAGTCACAAAACCTCTGCGGAGTGTATAAACTAATCATGATTAGCCGTGTCCCCGGTTATGGGCGTTTTGAGTATCCGGTAATTGAATATCATGTGAATCTCAACATGTTACTTCTAATAAAAGTTATTGGGATTTTGATGAGTACTTTTTAATTGGGATTGAGGATCACATCAACCATTCTCAATGTTTAACAACCACCATGATAGTTAAATAAAATTATTCCTTTGTTGTAGGAAAAACTAGCTTTATGCAAAAATGTAACCGTAGAGCTTTACCACCAGCCATATATGCATGTAGTATAGGCTTATTCTTTCATTGACTCTCTATGTGTTACATTGCGGCATATTCCATGTCTGACCCGTTTGGGAGTGCAACTTTCACGTTGCGGACTTTTCGAATGACGAAGTAAGGTGTTAGGTCGTGGTTCTATACTCGATGATGCCCGATGGAGCGATAAAATAAGTCATACAAGCATCATAATATTAAGCCGAGGCCTCGAGGGCTCGAATACAAGTGCTTTCGATCATCAGGCAGAGTCGTGAGCAACAATATCTGATCAGGACATAAGTTAAACAAGTTGCCATAAGATAAGCTAGCACAAAGCTAGGATCTGGTCGAGAAGAGGCAGGCCTCCTGCACAGGATCCTCCTAGGTCCTCCCAGTGCGTCGTCGTGAGCTGCTGCGTAGTAGTAGGCACCTCGAGTAGTAGTCATCATAGGCGGTGGCATCGGCTCCACAGGCTCCATCGTCGATTGCAGCCATCGAGTAGAGATAGGGAAAAAGGGAACAAAGGCAACCGTGAGTACTCATCAAAGTACTGCAAACAAGGAGCTACACTATATGCATGGATATATGTGTAAAGGCCATATCAGGTGGGTGAGGCGCGAAATGCTGAGAATAAGAGGGGGTAGCTAGTCTTAATGAGAGACTAAACTTACGGACACCGGTCTTACAGCAGGTAGGAGGGACAATCTGAAGTCCTCAAGTAACATCATATAGCAATAATCCTACGGCAATCCCTGCTCATAACCACTGGCGAGGCGACCACGGTTATATCGGCACTTGGAAGGTGTGTTTAACAAGTATCCGGTTCTAGTTGTCATAAGCTCAAGGTACAACTCCAAGTCGTCACATTACGAAGATCACGGCTATCCGAATAGATTAACTTCCTGCGGAGGTGCACCATCTTACCCGGCCACGCTTGATCCCATTTGGCCGGACACACTTTCCGGTCATGCGGCAGCGTAAGATCAACACGTCGCAGCCCCACCTGGCACAACTGTGAGAGAGGCCAACTGCTGCGGTCTAAACCTAAGCTTGCGAGTGCAGGCCCATCGCATACGAGCACACACGTTCGTCTGTGACGGAATCAGACCCTAGCCAGCGAGGCGTTCGAGTCAATCGGCGTAGCGCCACTCCGTCGTGACGTCACAAAGTGCTCCGGCGATACCGGGCGTCGGGATACCCATAACTACTCCCGCGTAGATGGTTAGTGCGTATAAGCTCGTAGCCAACCCAGATCAAATACCAAGACCTCGTTAAGCGTGTTAAGTAACATGAGCAGCCGAACAGGGCAGGCCCACCTCTCTCCTAAGCGGTCTCAATCTGCCTGTCGCTCGCCTCAAAAGATCCACTCATGGGTGCTCCATCGGCCGAGCCGACTTTAGTCTCACATGTATCATGTATAAGTATAAAGTCTATACCGTGATCAACTCAGGTGATCACGGCCCGATAATATAACACGGCGAAGACGGACAAGAAAGTAGGGCCACGAGATGAAAGTTCTAGCATCCTATACTAAGCATATAGGATTGCGGTAAAGGTAACAACGAAGTTACAGGAGCAGGCTATGCAGCAGTATAGGAGTATCGAAAACAGTATCATGCTATACTACTCTAATGCAAGCGGTCAGATAAGAGTAAGCGATATCACAGTGATCAAGGGGGCTTGCACTGTTGCTCGGCAAGAGAGAGTGCGTCAACACCGTGGTCGGCCAGCCCGGCCGGTGACGTGGTCTCGTAGTCTCCAGGAGAGAAGAGGAAAAACAATGAATACAAAGTAAATAGATGCATATCGATGCATGACATGCCAAGCGATGCTAGGCGTGCCCTAACGTGGTATGAGAGTGCTGGTTAGGGAAAAACATCAGGAAGAGTATTCGGTGTTTAGGATTTCGAGCGAGGAAGGCCGGAGGAAAAGTTGCAGGTTCGATAGGTTGGGGTGTGTGGGGTGAGCGAACTGCGTATCCGAATTAGTCTCGTCGTTGAGCAACTTTCATGTTGAAAATATTTTAATCCGGATTACGGTTAAAAGATATGATTTTAAAAGATTTTATTAATTTACGGAATTTTATTAATTATTTAATTAATTTCGAAAATGCATTTATGACATCGACGCATGATGTCATCTGACGTCATCATTCAACGGGGTTGGTGAGTCAACCACGACAGGTCAGGTCGCATGTCATTCTCTAACATCTAATTACCCTAATTAGATTTAATTAATCATTGATTAATTAGGTTAATTATTGATTAGGGTTAATTAATCGAATTAATTAGATTAATTAATTACTTAATTAATTAATTAATTAATTAATTAATTAGTTATTTAGTTTTAATTCATTTTCATTTTATTTTTATTTCCTTTTCTTTTTATAAAAGCGTTACGGCGGGGGGCCGCATGTAAAATGTACTGGGCCGTCCCGGTCGGTAAGGCGGCCATTGGGCCAACCGCCATAGGGGCTAAGCGGGGCCATTGGGAGAACCTGGTCGGCTGACCAGCGGGTGGCCGAGGCGGTGCCACATAAGCGAAGTCTTGGGAAGGCTCCGGAAGCCTCTCCTGGCGGCGGCACATGGAGATGGTAGAAGCAGCGGGGACCAGTGGTCGGACGGGAAAGAAGCGCGGCAGTGGCTCCGAGGCTGGCAGGCGTCGTTAGCCAGAGGAGTTGGGAGGAGATACCAGGCGGCAAAGGCGGTTGAGGGCGGAGAAATGGCCGTTAAGTCGTGGCCTCGGACGGCAGGGGCAGCGAGGGAGGAGAGGCGAGGGTGGTGATCGCGGCAGTGAGGCCGTGTGGCCGAGTGAGGAGTGAGAGAGAGAGAGCAGAGGTGGGTCAGGCGTGGCATGCAGGCAGCAGGCAGGCAGCGGCGAACTCTGGCGTCGTCTGGGAGAGGAAGCGAGGGGGGGTGTGACAGCTGGAAGTACCGAGGGGCAGCGACAGCGCCCGCGCCAGCGAAGCCATGATCGGGAGGAGGAGAAAGAGAGGGCCTCCACGGTCGGGACTAAGTGATGCTCAGGTGGAGGCCATGTGGACCGTGAGGCTGATTGAGGGCCTTGGCCGCGTCAGGGAGGCGGAGGGTCGAGGAGTCGACAGCAGCGTGATCGCTTCGTGCTTGAGGCGGCGGAGGAAGGAGGGAGCTCCAGTGGCGGTGGGGGGCGGGGTAATAGTCCGTGGGGAAGCGCCGGCGGCAGGCAGCGAGACAGGCGTGCCACAGAAGCGATGGGATCGGAACCCGATCCGATTGGATCGAGGGAGGGAGAGAGTGGGGGAGAGGAGGAGGTGGGGCTAGGGTTTGCATGGGGGTGAGGGGATAAGTGGCGGCTGTGGGCGGGCAGAGAATGGGCGGGGGAGGCCAAGTGGGGAGGGGGATGGGCGGGGGAATGGGCCAGGGGTTTCCCTCCCCTCTTTCTTGTTTTCTTTTCTTTTCTTATTTTCTTTTCTGTTTTAGTTTATTTAAAATGCGGAGCATTTTACAAAAATTAGTGCACCCACCATAATTAGGTTAGCTATTTTAGACAACCCCGAACATTTTAGATTTTGTTTTGAAACTTTTTATGGTTTGTTTTAGTTTTGATTTTTGTTTTAGAGCGGGTTCGAATCAAGAGAGGTTGGCATAGCTTAGAGGTGATCCTTGTTGCATAACCATCCAGGCGTTACAAATCTCCTCCACTACAAGAAATCTCGTCCGAGATTTAGGAGGTAGAAGGAAAGAGTCGCGGGATATTCATCTCGTGAAGCGATCCTCGCGTTCCCGGGTGGCCGTCTTGAGTGATTCGACCCTTTGGACTTTGAGGAACTTGATCGCTTACGGCGTGTGCGGCGTTCACAGTCGAGAATGCGGACGGATGCTCTTTATAGGAGAGGTCTGTTGCAATTCGAGCACTTCATGGTCCACTGCTTTCGGATTGGGTCCTTGAAGCGGCGTCGGAGTTGGGACACGTGGAACACGCCGTGAACACGAGAAAGGTTGACGGAAGCTCGAGTTGATAAGCCACTTTTCACGCCTTTCGAGAATAGTGAAAGGGCCAATATAGCGAGCTAGCTTGCCCTTGATCGGCGGTGAGCACCCTTCATTGGCGTAGCGAAGATGAAGCCTTTTCGCGGGTTGGTAGACCATGTCCTTGTGATAGCGGTCATAATTACTCTTTTAGCGGTGAGCGGTCTTGAGATTCTCGCGAATAATGCGGACTTGTTCTTGGCATGTTGGATAATATCCGGACGAAGAGTGGGCGTTCCCGAGTTTCGACCAGATTCGGAGGGTTCGGCACTTTCGTCCATATAACACTTGAAGGGGCCATCTTGAGACTAAGCTTGATAGCTATTATTATAAGAGAATTCAGCATCGGGAGAGATTCCTCCATTTCTTGCGAATGAGAGCGACCAAGCTCGAAGCATGTCTTGAGAATTTGGTTGACACGTTCAACTTGCCCTTGTGACTGCGGATGAAAGCGATCTTGAGCGATAAATGAGTCCCCATAGCTTCTTGAAAACTTGCCGAATCTTGAAGTGAATAAGCTGCCACGGTCGAACCCGATAACCGGTGGGATACCGTGAAGTGAAACAATTCTGGACATATAGAGAGTTGCAAGCTGGCTAGCAGTGATTGTTTCTTTGACCGCGGAAAATGTGCAACTTTAGAAAGCCGATCAATGGCGACAAGAATTGCATCATTACCTTTCTGCGATTTGGGGAATCCGTGGCGAAGTCCATTTCAACATGGTCCCATTTCCATTCGGGGAATAGAGATAGGCTGCGAGTTCGGCCCAGGCCTTTGATGTTACCTTTGATCTGACGACAAGCGTCACACTCGAAACATAGCGAGCAATGTCACTGCTTCATATTAGACCACGGAATCTCGGCGAATGTCTTGATACATCTTTGTACTACCGGGATGGATACATAGGCGTATCATGAGCTTCTTCATAACCTTCGAGTCATATTCAGGTTTTCCTTCTTACGGCACCATAAGCGGCCTTTGAAGTACAAAGCCATCATCATAAATAATAGTGAAGGATGAGGATTTCCTTTCTTGATGTCTTGTTTAATCTTGTAGACTTGAGTCAAATCCTGCATTGTCTTTATGGTGCTTACGAGATCGGGTTCAACAGCCCGGGGTATAGAGGAACCACAGGGAACAACACGGAGATTCATCTTCACGGAACTCCGGAGGAGGGCGAAGTGCACGGAGGAACAATATGGAGGTTCAGCTTTCTGAATTCTTCAACAAGTGGGGGCTGAACTTTGTGAACTGAAGGTGGTTCAAGTAAATTGCGGCTCAAGGCATCAGCCCATTACATTAGCCTTGTCTGGCGTATAGGAAATACCCAAATCAAAGTCGCAGCAGTCTCCATCCATCTCTGGCGGCGGAGGTTCAGGTCAGCTAAGTAAATAGATACTTCAGACTTTGGTGGTGGGTGAAGATCTACGCAGCGATTACGAGAAGGTAATATCGCCACTGCTTTAGTGCATGAATGGCGACAGCAGTTCGAGGTCATGAACTGTAGTTCTCCTCGTGGAGGCATTATTGTCGAGAGGCATA